>VRLP01000455.1:0-222507 GCA_009660295.1 Lophius piscatorius | reverse complement strand
CCCCTCGTCTGTGGAATGCCCTCCCTGACCATCTGAGGGCTCCACAGACGACTGACACATTTAAAAAAGGACTTAAAACTTTCCTTTTTAGCAGAACCTATACATTTAATTAACATTGCTGCTTTTTGGTTAGGTGTTTATATAGTTATTATTTTATTTTTTATTGATGCTTTTATCTGCTTTTACTTTGTAGCACTTTGAGATTTGATCCAAATGTAAAGTTCGTTATAAATTAAATGTATTATTATTATTTTATTATAAAGTCACTTTAAAATATTTTAGTAGCATAATGAACCCCAAAATATGTCGGTTAGGGTAAGGGATCTGGCTAGTGTGATGTCTTTGATGATGACTTCAGAGGGTTAACCCATAAGTGACCCAAACATCTTTTTGGCCACACTTGGTCAGTGCATGAAGCTCCTCAATATCTTATGTCTATAAGAAAGTGAAACATGATGAATGGTAAGATTGTAGAGAGAATCATGATTTTATTGTAGACAAAAAATTGTGATTCTCATTTTTGCCAAAATCCGGCAGCCTCCGAAAATATATTGATTAGCTTAATGATTAATATATTCAAATAAAATACCGTCTGTTTTGATAAAAGAGTTGAGTACATAGATGACCGATTATTCCAGAATTAGCACAACTTAAAAAAGAGGGATTCAATTTGGAATGATTACATCATTTGCTTTGTAAAAACACTACATAGATAAACTCGACAGTGATAGAATTCAGAAAACTAATTTCATGGTGAAGGACAAAATACTGAATTTCACACTCAGTAAACTTGTCAGCCTCTTAAAACCTCCTCCTCTGCAGCTCTGGCTGAGTGTGAGGACACTCAGCCTAAGTCAGGCTCCATCAAGGAGCAGACATCTGTCAACATGAGGAGGATCGATGACCAGAGCCTGAGTTCAGGCAGCCAGAGAGTTCCTGTATGAGTTGTCAATTTATTGGCTGATTTGTAGCCAGAGTGGAGCCGCCACAAAAACCTTAAATACAGTGACCATTTGGTCAAACAGAGTGAGGCTAGAGGCAGATTGACAGGCCAGGACACTTTCCAAAGCGAAGCTTGAGCCAAGGTAGTACAGTAAACACAATTAGACTAGACCAGAGCTATGTAAAGATGTGCAGAAATGTAGCATCTATTACCTTGACCAACGGGAGCAGCCCATCAGTTTTCATTTATTTAAGAGTTAGATCGTGGAGTAAATTGAGGCATATTTACGGGGCTGGTAACTATGAGTACCGCAGATCTAAATTAAATTCTGGAACCACTAGATATAAATGTGTTTTTATAGGGGGTAGTCTGCCCTTTGAATTATGGTAACAGGGCTCTGACCTTTAGCAAATGCTTGATGTAGGAGGTATGTGCTTCACTGTGAGATATTCTACTTATAGAGAGATTGATCCCTCTATGAAGTCAGTGTGAAGTGAGAATTGTACAAATTTTAAATATAGAACGTGAAAACTGGTCTCTGACTACTTGCATATTTATCCTCTATTATTCTAGTTGTAACAGACTCTATCAAGACAGTGAAGAAGATGAGTCCTCTGCATTACATATTTAACTCTATCTCAACAATTGCTTTCCTCGGAGTATGAATGGTCACTAAATCCAACAAACATTTTCTTATTGTTTTCAAACATACTTTGAAATTTGATTCAGTACTTCAAATTGAAACACTTCATAGGTAATTTCTCTAAAAACAAGCATAGTGTTGATTTTTTTAAATCTTTAATCGATCCTTCCTACAAGAGGAATACTGCAATCCTCGTCAGGACAGACAGGAATTCCATACAGAGATAATTCTCAGTAGCAGGACAAGCACACACTGGAGCAAACAGGAGCAATCCCTATGGAATACTGTCTTTTATCTTTTTCAGCCGTAATAACACAAAAACTAATGATGTCATCTTACAGGGGACGGGGATGCAAGTAGATTAAAAAGAAAAAGCCCCTGGTTGATTTTAGGTTCAGCAGCTTGTACTAGACTATTTGTTCATATTTTATCTTTGATGAAAAAAGGAACAGGGAGGTGTGTTGGACGTGACTCCTGCTAGACCTCACACAGGCTGCAGACAGAATTTTATTGGATTGTCGCATTTCAGCATATAAGCTTTCAATTTACGGAGGTTGGGTGAGGCTGGGTGGGTCCAAGGGCCTCACACACTGCTGCTGCTGAAAAAGCAGCAGTGTGAGAAGGCGGATATGTATGCCGTGAATAAATGTAGTGGCTTTCTTGAGCATGCAAATTCAAACTATTTTTAATAGGTTCACAAGTTGAACCTACTACTAAGTGGCTCTAGTACCAGATTGGAACAAGCACCTGCTTATTTTTGGTGGAAAAGAGGCAATAAAGAGTAGTCCTTGGGGCGAAAACATAAAACAAAAAAAAGTTAACTTTTGACTCAGATTTGCCCTTTCCTTCACATTGTGATAGCATTTATGTGTAACTCTTTCCTTCTCGGTCTTAACTGGCGAAATGCAATTCTTGTTAAAGCAGTGACATCAGAGTCCTACTTCTCAGTTGACTGTTACAGTTTCGGCCCAACAGCCACGTGCAAAAAACAAGACAGCTGGTCAAGACAGCTGGAAATATATCACGAATGAAAGTATCTAAAATCCTGGTCGTATCACATGATAATTCTTTTTCTTCTTGTGTCGTGTCAGTTGGCAAACAGCTATTCAAAATTGCAAATGTGTGCTATACCCCCACCTCTAACATGGCAGCCAAGGCAAAATCCCCACATAAGTACCATCATGATTCTGGAGTTTACATAATTGGAGTGTGGCTGGATACAAGCAGTTACAGGTTACATGCAGAAGTTACAGATATACACTCATGCAGCTTTCACCAGCAACAGATCTCTTCTGTAAAAACAAAACTACAAAAAAGATCTGTTTGCTTTTTCATTACAGTAAAAAAATCCACTTCTCAGTAGCCCAACCTCTAATGATAAAATTATTAAAATGTTAACATTAAAGGTACTGTACATTAGCTCTACACATTGATCAAGTCCAGATTGCAGATTTGTTCGGACTCAGCATGGCGAAGCTGCGAGCTAGGCTATTAGCACTCATTCTACCATCAAGCCTTGTCTCAACAGCGAGGCGAGTACATCACAGCTGGACTTTTTGTTTGGTTAGGAGATTTAGACAGCTGGGGTGTCCAGCTGGAGGCTCCGACTGCAAATACAACATAAATTGTTGCTGGAGGCGGACTCAGAGCTGCACCTGAGCAAAGGGTTCATTATTAAAAGCTATTTCAGCTCAATGTCTGTTGATCATTACCGAACGCCCCCATTGGTCTTTCAAACGGACAGACTGTTAAACCAAACTGCAGTTAAACAAAGCCAGTGTTGGATGATACACTGGCTATCATCCAACCACCATGTGGTTTCGTTACGTCTTTACTCTGACCCTTTATAATTGGCACTATTAGCTCAATCATCAGACATGTAGTTACTCAGTAACATAATTTTAATGTCTAGCTCAACTGTATGGTTAAGCACATTTTGAGTCACTATGTCTTATTGTAAAATTTGTGCCTAAACTGTTTATATAGTATTGCACGGTGGTAGCTTGTATATGCTAAAAAGTATGCATACAGGTACTTTTTGGTATATTAAAGCATATGAGGACTTACATGTAACTTGATACATACCCAAAAGATCTAAAAGTCAAATAGTTTTCTAAAAAAATGTGCTTTTTTCAAAAGGTTGAGACAATCTAATTAAAAGTGACTATTTTCAATGATGAAACGAAAATTTCATCATTAAAATAAATAAATGAATCAATGACAACAAATACGTACATTTAACAAAAACTGGAAAAGCAAATTACATTTCAAAAAGCAAATTATTGAAATTATGATATGATCTTCAAATCAGATGGCAACTCGTTTTCCTTCAGCATCTCTGCAAATGCTGATGATGATTTGTATGTTGATATTGTCACATGGTAAGAGAGTCAAGCGGGACAAATTTTGAAGACGTATGAGGTTGGTAATGAGTGTTTTTAGGGAAAGTTCTGCAACAATTTTTTTTTACTGGAATTGTAATTAAATTTATGATGCCAGCAGAACTTTTTTTGTATAAACATAGCCAATCCACAATTGACACAGGCCTATAGAGTGCACAGCATGTAGGTCTGCTTTCTAGTAATTGTAATTACAAACAAAAACAGATTTATAAATTCATAATAAATATAGCAATATTGCTTAACACATTCATAGTCAAAGAGCTAGCTTAAAATCCTATATACTTTATACCTATCCCTCATTGCCCCATGAACAAGCCGAACTAGAAAGTGCAAGGAGTAATTCAACCTTGGAGTTTGACAGAAGGAAACTGTGGGATATGTTTTGTATTTAGGAAAGAAGGGAAGTAAGTATAAATATATAATTGAATGAAGTTGTAGACTTATACTGACAGCAATCAGCAAAACAGTAAGGAATACATGGACATAAAAAGCAAAATAGGAAGGATATTGATCGTGAAGAAGATTAAAGACTTGGTAATATTCCAGGAAAGGTACCATAGCTTTTGGAATTTAAAATAGAATTACAGACAGAGTAGTGAGTCATTTCCAGCCACTAAGTGTAGGTGGGCAGGGATGCACCCCTCCATCTCAACAGCACTGCCCGCCTAGCCAGTAAGGACTTGAAAAATACTGTGCTGCAGTTTTTTGGAGTCACCAAAGGGTCATCTTCGTGGAAAGGTTGTATGTCAAGATTTAGGATTACAAACAGAATCTAAAAGACATCCTTCCAAAATTTAAAGAAAGTTTAGCTGTGGACATGTGGGCTTTATGTGCGACTTGAAGTGCAGCAGACAGTTGCGGGCACAGAGGGATGTTGAATTAACAACACTGTAGATAGAGTCCAATACATTGTCTGATAGTTAACTATTTATATACAATTCGCGGGCAATTTTAATATCGTTTGTCGTGAATGATAAATACTAAACCTTTGTGTGAGGGGAGGAAACTGAGATATTCCTTGGCAGCAATTGTCTTTTCTTTGGTATGTTAGAGTGAAGAAGATGTCAAATTTGGAGTTTCTGTAAAAATGGGATTTCAGCAAATTGAACTTATTGGAGAGGTGCTTAAATGATGGGAAACTGTTTTCAATAAAGTGATCTTTAAAACACTAGATAACTCTTCTGTGCCATTCTTTAAGGCAGAATCAGGAGAAGATGGCTGGAGAAGATTGATGGACGGAATTGTATTCAGAAGGGGAAAAAAAAACCACGGAATTATGGAACTATTCTGGATTATATGGATTTGTTGATATTACATAAAGGAATCTGTGTGTTTTGGGGGTCTGATGTGTAGACCCATTTGAGTGTTTGTTTAAAAGTGATTCTATGTAAACTCCAGATTGTTTCCAGAATGAATGAGCACAGGAGGTCTCAGCTGGAACCTGCATTCGCCCCAGACCAGCTGCCTGCACCCCTGTGCTACAGCCAGGATCCCTGCCTCTTTATGGATATAGTGGAGGAAACACAACAGTTCCTTTAAAACTGGTGTTATGTAACAGTGTCCCTGCAACACACAACTGGTTAAATTTTCAATTCAGGGAGCAAAAAGAATCCTGACAGTCATTTTGCTATTCATTTATTCATGTTTTAAATCTGTACTCAAAAGCTTTGTTAGGTTTATAACTTATAATTGTGTTGCATTAAGATGTTATCATGTTTCTCTGATGTACTCAGAGCTGCTTCATTCACCTCTATTAGATACATGCAGTCCTTCCAATCCAGATAAAGCAAAGATGTCTCTGCACAGCAAATATGGACACGTGCAACAGCCTCCAATACACTAATAGAAACAGCATGATGTTTGGTAGTTGGAAAATGCTCTTAGGAAAGTGACGTTGGCTTTCATTCTGTGACAACAGAGCAAACAACAATGTGGAGTTGAAACAGCACATCAGTCTCTGTGTCCATGAGTGAATCCAAATCACAAAAACAAGTCTACAGCTAGAGGAACTCACTTTCATGGCAACACTGCATGAAACAAGTTATTTTCTAAGATTGGTTCCTGTTTATTGAAGAACAATATTCATCAATGTGATTGTACAGCAGTATGATCAACAAGCAGTCTAATCAGCCCAGTTCTGTTTTCCATGTTGACACATGATGATGATAAGGCTCTCTCAAGAAAAGAGGAAATGCGTACCGTGTGCCGTTCGGAGGAGGGAGGTGAGCTCCCAGCTGCTACCACTTCTTGGTCAGACTAAACAGTGTACCACAAGCTCAGCCCGATTCTCTCTCTCTCTCTCTCTCTCTCTCTTCTTCACATTTAACACTGAAGGGAGGAGACAAGGCAAGGAGAACAGGCACATTTGAGGTTTCAAGACTCCCTTTATCTCTCTCTCATGAGTGCTCTTTCCTTTTCCTCTTCACACATTCAGTCATTTCCTTGTACTATATAAATTTGTGACACCACTGTAATTTGTTTCTTTCATCTTTTTCCGGCCACAGAGCACTCACCATGCTCCCACTCACTCTTTCATTTACTTCATCTTCTTTTTTCTCTCCATGAACCAGCATCCGTTACCATCAGAGAAGTATTTGACATACAAACCAGCAAACACCGAAAGGCCGCAAAATAAAAACGTCAACTGTCTCTGTTTATAAATGGCCGAAAAAAAAGCATTGAAAGGAGTTGTTAGTACAGGTTAGAGCTCATAGCACTTCCTGATGCTCATGTTGACTAAGCCAATCAGAAAAGCCGCCCAATAGGGAACACATGCATGCCGACGCTATCATTTGTGCCCGTGTAGTAAACAAAGGTCATTTCTTGGAACAGACTGAATTCAATTTGAGATATGTCTTCCATGGGGGACAAATAACCTGCAAAACAAGCCTCCAGATTATGATCAACAAACATATTTAGCACCCTGAGGTGAGGTTAAATAGAGGTCCGCCATGTTTACTTTTCCCTACACTCAGCATTTCTGTTAGTACTCTGCAATTAAGATGGAAAAAGCAAGTGTTAAAGCGTATTGCCAACAGTTGCAACTACAAGAAATACTTAACTAAAGCCTGGTGTGGTTGTCACCAGCTTCCTGGAGATATGATCTAGAACTAGACAGCAGGACTTGTGTTGGTAGATTATACTGCAAAACCATTAATCATAAGACTATACCATGAAATCACCCATGAAGAGTCATATGTTAAGTCCAAATTAGCCCAAATATAGGCAAAGTAATAGAGTGTGGAAGTGATGTGAGCCAGTTACTGAGACTCAACTATCTAGCGCGAAGCTAGCAACCTGTCTTATGCCACATCAACATAAACAAGAATTTTCTACTCACTTGACTTTATTTACCTAACTCATGCAAATGCCACTGCAGGATCATTTAACTTCACTTGTGGGATTTTCTGTAAGTTATCATTTTTGCATTGAAAATTTCATGTGGTATGACTTAACCACAAAGAGCTCAACTGAATGTCGAAACCTCCAGCCAAGTGTGATTCAGTCCGTGAAAATATTTTCTTTTTAACAGCCCATCTTCTTGGGCCACATTGATGTCACTTTTCTTTCTCTCTGCCATAAAGATAATTAGCGAGCTTAATCAGTGGCATCAGAGAATACACTGCAAAAAAGTATTTTAAAAAAGCCTTGTTTTCAATATCATACACTTTTTCTCCTTATTATTGATCTTGGATGACAGTATAGATTCTCGCTCTACTCTTGACATCCCCAAAATAATTGTACAATGTCAGTATATATCGTATATCGTTCTTAGATATAATACTGGTAGAAAAGATGACCAACTTTCCCTGTACCTTTAAAATCATGTTTATTAGTGGAAAAAGCAAAAAATTCAATTTGCAGAGCATTCAAAACATTGAAAGAGCCACAACTACTAATTATAGTAAATACGTATTTACAATATGTATAAATAATTTAAGGTCTGTGACATATGAGAAAAAATAAGTGATTCTGATTGTGGCATTCCGCTCATTTTAAAAAAGCTTATCCACTTTTTCTTGCTTGAAAAAAAGTTGCTTTCCCACCTTAAAGGCCGGACAAAGTTTGGCAGCAACTTCTGCTTATTTTTAACGTCTTCTCAGTTTTGTTTGTTTCTCTTCTTTTGTTAATGAGTGACAGTCGCAACTTCTTTAGATTTGATGCTTTTACACTACAAGAGGGTTGATGGGGACCACCTCTTTTTGTCTAGCAGTTTGATCCAGACCTTGGTCAGTGAGAGGTTCCACATTAGGAATTTTTATCTGGAACAAAATGAAAAGTCCAAATGTCTGGACCAAAAGAGGAATCTCTTATTTAAGGACTCATTACTTCCACTACTTTTAAATCACAACATAACCTTTTTTTTTTAATCAAACACACCAACATCAGATATGTGAAGACTTAGGATCTTGGGTTTTTATGGAGAATATGTTCCTCATTTCCGACATAGATTTTTGATTTCTACTGATGCCAGTAGAAATCAAACTTAAGATTCTGCAACCATTCAGCTGACATGCATTATATCCCCCTCATTCAGCAAAGGAACGCTTCATGAGGGATATACTATGCCAGTGCATTGCTGTTTATCGATGCATTATAAAAACAGAGCTAAATGTGTTCCTATAGGGTCCCATGTGTCTTGCAGGAAAAACCTATTTCTTAGTGGCTCCATGTCAGATGGAACACACAAAGCATTTCTAACAATTATCCAATCTGTGTTATGCTACATGCCCCAACGTTTCTATTCTCAGTGCAAATAAATCCATACCGTCCTGTTTACAGCCCATAGACCGACAGCCCACCCACTGCCATGTCTCGGCTTAGAGATTGATTTTTTTGTCAGGATGGACAGACCATAACTTGGTAAGAGACGATCCGTTCCTCCACTGCGCTTGGTTTCATCCTGAACGTGAACATCCACATCATGTAAACTTGACGTTTTCAAGATATATTTTCACTTTCAATTTTGCAGTTTTGTCATCTTCGAAGCGAAGCTAAGGCCTAGTTGGATAAACATGCTTTTCCCGATTACTTTATCCTGTTTACTTTTGTGTTGAAAATGAGTGTGATCAGCCCAGGCTGTCACTGCACTGTCAACAGCATCCTGAGTCTGACAACTGATACACAGAAGCCCCAGTTTGTTCTTCCATAGGAGCCGTCTGGAAACATTAATCTGAACCTGGTACTGCCAGATAGGAGGTTTTCAGTTGTTGACACTGTGTTGGGAATTTTGGAAGGCTGTTATTTTGTTACCAGTTCATTTTGAATTTGATGATGTCTGGGATGATGTCTTGAGATTTGATCCAAATGTAAAGTGCATTATAAATTAAATGTATTATTATTATTATTATTAGTTCAGCTAGGACAATGTCTTACATAATGGGTTTTTGTAACATCAATGGTAAGCAGTTTTGACTAAAGGCCAAGTCACGAAGATCATAAGGCAATGATAAAAACCAAGTGTGTACTTGGTAAACCAGTTTAAATATTGTCCATGTTATCAGACAATACAGGAAATGTAGTCAATCAGAGGTATGGCTTTACTGAATTCTATTATACCGTAATATTACTCAACATATCACTCTTGCTTTGAAGCTTGAGTATTTTGTGATAACTTCACATCATGCCTTATGCAAATCTTTGTATGTCATCAGCCAGAATAATGCATCAGACTGAATAAGGAGAACACCCATTATTCTCCAAAACAAATAAACCCAGATTTCCTCATGGTCATCTCCATTTTTGTCAATCAGATCTGATCTTATTTTACACAAAAAGCAGATCATAGCACCTTATCACCATTGATTACCAGAGAGCCATAGAGCAGCGCAAACAAATTGTACGTTGATGTAATGCTTACCGCGCAGGGGTATAAGTTGAAATATCAGAAATATATATTTTTTAAAAAGATCCGGTCATTTATTCAGCTCCTGATAAAATCTAAGACTTGAGTTTGTAGAATTCAAGATGTTTTTAGACCTTGTATACCAAAAACTAAACTTGTAGACTTTCTAATGATCCTCGCGTTCCCTGCACCAAGTTATACTTGTACCAGATGAGAATGGTGCTTATGTTGTTCCCCGGAGACTTAAATTACATTCATCAAAACTTTTCCAAGCAATAACCTTTTCTTTATACTGGGAGCGATCTAGCTCTGCTGGCTTTAATGGGGATGGAGTGCCTTGCCAAAGGGTATTTCAACAGCTGCTGAAATCCCCTCAGTCAGTGATCTCCTATTCATAGAACTTCTTGTCTTACCTCTAAACTACCTTTAGCCCATTGTTCAGGAGCATAATGGCTGTCTATGTACCTTTTCACTGCTGGTCACAATTTTTCAAGACACTATGTACAATAAATATATGATAGACTGGATGGTGACGACTGAATGAAGTAGGGCGACCCAGGCTGCCTTAGACCCTCTTGAAGCATCTCTTGAATCGGAGGATATCACAACGAGGTGAGGAGGGGCAGGGGATACCTGGCATGTTTCCCCAGAGATTGGATCTCCTTTGGGGAGCCATTACTCCTATTAACATTTCACTCATAATTTGTGATCAAGAACACTGTTCCCAGATACAGAGTGTTAATAAAGTTCACTCCCAGTCAAAGTCAGCCAGGAAGTAGGTAAGGCTTGTTCTCTCAGCACTTTTACAAACCAAGTGTGTGTCATTCATCCTGTGGGAAGCTTTATTAACACCTCAGTTATCTGCAACTATGGTTTCCCTCTTGCTCAAATACAAAATAGGTACTGAGGATTTATGATTAAGGTGAAATGAAAGGGCAAAATCCCAATCCTTGGCGCACAGAGGAGGTAGTTAGTATTTAATATGTGTGTGCTGAGTGATTATTATTTTTATTTCTGTAAATCTCCACATTGAATCCGAAGCATCTGAACTTCTTTCTTCCGGTTTGAAGACATTCCTGAATGAATGATAATCCATCAACACTACATATTGCACTTTGGGATTAACCCCCAAGAGTGCAAACAGTTTGTTTTAGACAATGGACCTATCTTCTTCATCCTGAGATGACTTGAGTCTAGATTAGATTAGATTGCCTCCAGAGTATTTTCGTGATTACATGTAAAAAATGATAAAGAAATAAAAGAAAATGTGCAGAAGAGAAGCTTATAAGCAGCGATGCCATACACGTTTGTTATCGGTCCACAAATTTGTAGTCAGTCACAGTCACAATCTACAGAACTAATAATTACTCCAAAAACATGTGTTACAGAATCTTTTTAAAAGGTAATACAGATTTGTATGAAGACATGAAGAAGCCTTTTGTAGATGTCTTGAGTATTCAAGATAGGATTGCCTCTAACAGGGTGCAGGCAATCTGAAGCATATAATATACACAGAATACATGCAATACATTGCAGTGCAAAACAAATAATTAAAACCTGAGATGTCCTTTTCATTGAAGCAGACTGCTTCAACTCAATTTCTGTTCCAAAGAAATAAAAGGGTTCCAAAATACAATTTTGTGTGACCTTTAATCATCTGCATCCCAAGTGAATTTGGCCACCTTTCGAATCATCTGACCCACACCCACACACACACACACACACACAGACACGCACACATCCAGGCGCAAGTTTAATTACAGGTAGCAAACGGCAGTGTCTGCCACAGCGATCCTAACAAGCCCGTGGCAAGTTAAGACTATTAGCACCTGAAGCTAATCAGAAAGGTTTCGAGAATACTTCTGGAGCAGATCCCATCACTGACCCCCCGCTCAAACAGCACAATAAAGTTTTTGTTAATGATTATTGCATAATTCTCATTTTGGTAAGAGTAGCTCAGATTGGGGAGCTACTCTTACCAATATGTGTGTCCATGTGGGATTATAGTTCAATGTATGCATTTGTTGACTCACCAAAGTTTTCTCAGGATCCTGCTGGGACTCAGATGAGGACTCCATGGTCATGTGAATTCAAAGTCAACGCTACTCCGTCAGCTGCATATCTGTTAGGAGAGAAAAGTTATTTGTAAATTCAAAGTGTACAACATGTTCAAGGTTCAGTCCTCTGAGTCTTTGAATTGATTTGACTTAAGTAATGCAATTCCAGTGTCCTTTAACTGAAGTTTGGATGGCTATTTTGCATGACTGGACTTATTTGAAACATTATGCCGACTCATGATCCTATTCCAGACTGAACACAATGCACTGGCTGTTTACCAAAAGAAGCATGAAGAAATATCTCATTTCTGTGCAGCAGAAACCTGTTCACTATTCCCCAAGGTCTTCTTTTCACCCAAAACACAGGTGCTGTAGCTCCAAGCCTTCAATAAACATTCTGTTTCTAGTGCAAGCAGTGAAGATGTCAGCTCCTTTTCCCAGAGAGTCCAGAAAAGTTCTTTCTTTCGATCTCTTTTTATCTCACTCCTCTAAGCTTGTTCTCCCTATGGAAGTGTTGGAGTAATTACACACGTCTAACCTTTATTAAAAACAGGGAGGGCTCCATTGATCTGCCGGTGAGTAATTCACAGATCTATCAGGGACAATATCTGTCCATAACCTCTGCTGTATGAACAGAGTCTAATGATAAACCTAATTTCGGGTTTAGATAATAATACAAACAAAGCAATATGGCATATGTCCACTAATTTTCCGAATATAAAGTCAATTTATAGAAAGGTTAATTTGCCATTACCTTTGATATTATAAACACTGAACAAATAAAATGTACTTAAATATATTTGGTTATCTTTCTCCTTCCATGTAATACTTTAGTGCAAATGTTCAAGTCATCTGGAGCTGACATACCGCCCCCCCCCCAAAAATCCTAAAAAAAAGAAAAGTGCCAGTAGCCCTTTTGAGAAAGAGATCGCACTACAATGCCATAATGACGACCGATCTCTAAGATACCTATTTGTGTTTACACTAAACTAAAAAGGGCAAAACGGCTGGTGCGTTCGTAAGTAAAGAAAAAAAGGGTATTTATTGCACGGCGGATCCAACATCTCAAAAAATGGTCAATGCGAAGTCGCAAGTAATTGCACAAGGTGATGCGAATGATCCCAGCTCACAATAAACGCGCTAGTTACGTTTATTGTGGTTAACCACTGTGTATTTTGATTAACCTAGGTTAATGGTTTGTGCTTCGGACTAAACATTATCACGGAAAGCGGACGGCTATATAATTTATGTATTTTTTGTGTCAATAAGATAAATACAATTTAAAAAACACATGATTTCTGAGCAGGTGGTCAAAAGTAAGTGGTTTTACACAGTTAAGACTAATTTCTGCTCCATCGAAGTACAAAAATAGATAGGTCCATTTCAAACTAGTGTTACTGTCAACGTGAACATAATGGCTACATGATGGCGTTTAACAGTCGAAAGATTCGACAGCAGCCAAAACGGCGATGATTGAGGAAGTCGTTAGGGTTTCATCATCATATCCGTAGACTTTGGACGTGTCCTTCATTAAATTATGGCTAATAATTATGGCTACACAGGCCACAATGTTTTCTTGTGGTAGTACACCATTTTGTCTGTTTTATACATGATCTTTCAGGATATGTGCACACATGCGTAAATTAAATAAAATGAACGCAGATAATGGAGTGAAGATTACGTCTCTATCTTATGAATTTTTTATGTTTAGCACATCTGCTGTACCCTTCTGTTTCTTTGCTCTCCCACCTGCTTGGTTTATCTTTGATTCTGAGGATCTTCGTTATCTAGATTTTTTTTTTTTTGAATGATTTTAGACTGAATCTGTCATGAGGATAGTTGAGCTGCGTGTGAGAACTCCCATTTAAACAATTAAAACCGATATGGTCCTGAATGATATTCTCAATCAGCGTTGATTCAGAGCTTCAATAAAACTATGGTTATAAATAGGCTGACATTCATTGGAAACGCACCACAATCAGTGTTTTTGTCTTCTTTTGTTCTGGATGTAATTAAAGGGTTGGCATCACAAAGAGCTAATTCCTCTCTCTCATTCAGTGATAATTGACTGTCATCTGCTGTACAATGAAAAATTGTCGTTTCGTATGAAGCGTTGGACGTGCCTTTCATCCATCAATAGATACTGATAATTACCACACAGCTCTAATCCAAAATAAATGTGAACTTGTATTTTTAGCATGAGATACAGGAAACGTGCAGATCAGGTATGTCAAAGATTGAGCTGCTATGCAGTTTGTATCCTGTAACTCAGATTTAACCCCCTCCTACCGCGTCATCAGTCATTTGTGTATCAGAAACCCACAAAGCATTTTATCCAGAATCACCCAGCCCCACAATTCCTGTTCCTAAGTGGATAGATAAGAAACCGAGCTCAGAAGCTAAACGGTGAACCACACAAAACAAACTATCTGCATCTGTCCATTCACAATCACTCCTCCCACCTGTCACTCAATAATGATGTTAACTCATCATGTATTTGTTCTCTGTGGAGTTGCTCTACCTGCACATGATGCACAGATTTCTTGTGGTTCACAGCGTTCAATTCTCCAGATGGGTACAGGGAACCAGTAGTAAATTAGCTCCACGTCCTAACTCGCCATTACTGAAATATCAATAAGATCCTGGGAAACCGCGCTGCTATCAGTTTTTATGTAACCTTAATTTATACGAACATTGCTGAATTTTCAGGAGTAGACTACTCCTTGTGATTGAATGCATGCATTTCCAATGTCAAACATCTGTGCTCTACACATCAGTCACCATGGAGTACTTCATGAGATTAAATGAAAACTAATCCAAATAGCACACCACCTGCAGCACCTGGCAGTACATCCTCAGTGCAGCTTCCAGGCTATGATATGAAGGGATTTGCCACACAAAAAACACATCTATCTCAACTTCATCAAACTTAAATAATTGGCCTCTACATCCGTCAAATAACAAAGTTTTCATCTGCTTTACTTTCAAGTTTAACCGATTCACCAAGGCCGGTCGAGCTAGAGGATGAACATTACTACGAAAGCAGGAAGGTCTGAAACCAAGATCGACAGGTACAAGGGCGAATCAAACAATCGTTGGAATTTTGTTTGCTCCGATTCATATTATTAAGAGCTTTCAATACAAAGTATTATAATATTAAAAATGATACTATATTATATAGTTGTCTGTTACCATTATATTATTAGGGAGAACACTCTGTGGAAGGGGTGTTCTCCCCCCCGTCCCCACAAGGATTTACAGCCCTTCCTAGGTATGCTAATCAAACAGCAAGCATAGCATAAATGGCTCACGTTAAATGCTAATATGGAGCGATTGCAATACTATTTTAACTCACAAAGGACTCATGAGGGTATTTTCTGATGTTATGAAATTGTTAGATGTTCAGAACCACTTGTTAGATTGGCATGTTTAAGAAGTTTTGTTTGTAGCACCATTAAAAACAGGCAGCCTTTGCAAATATTAATTAATGGGTTTTCTACGTCAGGTTTGTAGATGATAGCTGAATAAAGGTAGCAGGAAGGAAGTAGCTTTGGGATATTCTTGAGACAAAAATAGTGCCTCATATCAGACAACATCTTGAAAAAATGAAGGCCCTTAAAACCACCACCAGTGTTTTTACTCATGTGACGCTGCAGTACTCCACCAGGCCCAAGGCTCCAGACAGCGCCCACACTTCATCTGGCCTCGCCTCTCAAAGACTCATAACAATGAAACGGATGCCTTCTACTCCTCCTCAAATCAGTCCAATATGACTCAGCCGGGAGCAGCAAAATCACACCTCAGGTGACACAAACAATGTCTGCAGCAACAGAGAATGTTTTGACGTAAATTAAGGGAGGTAAACATGTTTTTCTATTATTCTTTTGCATCCTCATCATTTTGCAGCGATGACAAATTAATTTCCCTCTGGGGACATAGAGTGTTGTAAATAGTCTGTCAGTCTATTATTTGCCATTGGCTTAAATCTCAGCATTTAGCTCACAGTTGTACCCAGAGAGACTCTGCCATGGCAACATATGTCTCAGCTTCTACTGCAGCTTATTTTTTGGATGAGTAAATACGGATTAGCTCCGAAACAGCCTTCCATTTGCAGCCACCCTCAAGGGGCTATAGAAAGGATTTTTACATTTGTGTTTCAGAGTGAAATGTCCACCAAGTTATTGGACTGATTTCCATTACATTCTAGACATTTTCCCCACAGGACGCTTTCATCAGAATAGGAAAATGTTTGTTAATTATTTGATTTAGTTGATCACCAAATGCCTGCAAAAATTGTCGATTGATAAGTGTCCTCCAATGCTGCAAAAAAATACTGAGGAATTAAGGATTATCAATATTTGTAGCCTTAGAGAACACCAATAAGACTTAAGGTTTTTTTTTACTGAAAAATACACGGGCTGTCCACAAAAGTTTAACCTTATCTTAGCCCTTTGTAATGGTCATGTCCCACAGTATTTTGATAAAGTGTAGTATTCCATGGAAAAAAAGCAATACCTTTATACCCCTATTTAAGACAAGAAACCTTAGATGGACAGGTGGCTTGGAGGGTATCAACAGAAATCTCTGTGTTTCTTGACTGTTGTGTTGAAGAGGGAATTTGAGTGGAGAAGAAAAAATAAATTTACAAGCTTATTTCCAGCCCTCACCTATGATCATGAGCTCTCATGATCAAAAACACAGTAGTGAGTCACAGTGGTGCAGTGCGTGATCATGAGATCATGAGATCATGAGATCATGACTGGACAAATACGATCACAGAAACATCTGGCCAAATTGAGCGTCATTGAGCGTCCGTCAAATGGTGACTGGGCTCAGCCTTGTATGAATATCATCCGAAATTATTCAAACCTAGAAATGTATGCCCATCTCTTCCGGATCATGCACTGGTTCTTTCATCTATTTCACTCTGTTAAAGACCAGGATTAAAGTAAACTGGTCTGCTGCTTAGTATTGAGTTCACAACTTTTTTCTGAGGTGGACAAAGAAAGCTCCGATAAGCATTGTCCACTTCCTCATCAAAATCCTACTGACGTTAAGAGAATCTCTAGTGTGACGTTAGGAGAAACGTTGATTGCTGATAGGCTGTCACGAGACAGCGTTTCACGATTTCCTTGCCTGAGTTGAACATGTTAAACTTACTTTTGGTAAGTTTAACCAATGAATCCGTCTCTGAAGTCAGTGTCTCTTTCTGAAAATTTCTGAACACGGCCTCGACTCCTGATGAAAAAGCTTTTAAGATATTCTCCAGAAAACAGTTGTTTGTTTGTTATTGTGAAAACAGAAAGATGTGCTGCTGTAGATCCTCAGTGAGGATACGTTTTTTGAGACGGTAAGAACAGTAAGTTCAGGCCAAGTGCTTGCTCAAGGAGGAATTTGTTGGATCTTGTAGATAATTATATAAAGAGTTTGGTCTAGACCTGCTCTTTCTGGAAAGCACCTTGAGGCAACCGTTGTTGTGAATTGGCGCTATATAAATAAAGATTGATTGAAATTACATTTATATCAGAAAAATGCTAATATTTTGAAAAATAAACAAATATAAACAGGCTGAAATATATTTGTCTTAATACTGTCCAACAAACCAACAAAAAACAAATTAACTAATTATTTAATAATAAACTATTTTTCTTTCTTGGCCCCTATGCTGGCACCACAGATGTCAGATACCCAGGGTAAAATTTGACCATCCATAACCTAATAACCATGCATAACATTGTTTAGGTCTCCCTTTGGCCACCTAAATAGCTCTGACTCATCAAGGCATGGACTCCACCAGACCTCAGAAGGTGTACTGTGGTATCTTGCACCAAGATGTTAGCAATAGATCCGTTAAGTCCTGGAAGTTGTGAGGCGGGTCTTCGGGGATTTGTTTGTCTACAACATGACATACATGCTCAATTTAATTGAATGAACTTGTTGTAGTGTTCCTCAAACCGTTTCTGCATTGTGTCAGCAAGCATTATGCCGCTGAAAGAGGCCTCTGCCATGAGAGAATACTATTTCCATGAAGGAGGTACTTGATGTGGAAGAATGCTTAGTTAAGTGGTATGTTTCAAATTAACATCTACATGAAAGATGGGACCAAAGGCTTCCCAGCTGAACATTGATCAAAGCATCACACTGCCTCCATAGTAATCCGAAAACTGGCGAGTCCGAGAAACTATTGATTGACCCCTGATGGTTTGTTTGTGTCCGAACGTAGCTCTGCCCCTTGGGTTCAGACGGAACCCGTCAGACTTTGGCCAAGTATCCCCAATATGCATGTTCTCCATGTAAAGCGAGGCCTAGCACTAAAAGAGCTGGGTCTCGCTCGTTGTAGTTTCAGCCAAGATAAGGTACTAACCACGGCAGACCAGGAACATCCAACACTGCGTAGTGGGTGTTGTTGGGTGTTGTTGGTGAATGGCCTAGTCATAATCACTGAGATACTTAAACTTTATCATTATTTCTGCTACCAGCAGATGAATCTCACGATAAACGATTCATTTGTACCAAATATATCCCACATACTAACAGTTGGCAACGAGATAATCAATGTTATTATGACTTCACCAGACAGTGATTATATTGTTATGATGTATTTACACTCTGGTCTGAAAGCTTCAGAATAAGCATATATAGATCATATTAATTTCTGACTACCAACACAACCTCTCCCACTGTTTTTTTTAATTCAGGGCCTTCAAGGATTTCCGTCTGTACTCCCTAGAAAAGTTATTCTTGAATTATTGCTAATAGTCACAATGAAACACAGCTGAGATTATATTATCACTTATTTTCGAACCACACATGCAGACATGGGGAGCTCTGAAAGCTTCATGTAAACGACAGAAACAGCCCGAGATGGCTGATATGATTTAACTGTAAAGAAGAGGCTATACTAAGAGTGTTAGCCTGTCGGGTATGAAGGGCTGATGGTCTATCTTTGTTGTCTTAAAATAACAGGTCAATGGGCCCTCATTCAGTTTTCATCATCCAATGTAATCTTCTGCCAGTCCCAGCTTAGTCCTGAGCACTGAGCATCTTTGAACAGAATCCATGAAGGTCGTGCAGTGCGCAATCGTAATCAATCAAGCAGGCAGAGAGAAGTTTGCCTTGTTAGACCGCAGAGAATCCAGTACTTTCATCCACCTGGCAGTCATTGAAAATGCAGAAAATGACACGGGAACACATTTTAAATGTTTTTCTGAACATTTTGGACTCTAAAAAACACTTTCAATAGAAGGAGATATGAGAGAACATTCTGTGGATGAGAGAGAATAATACAGCGTAGCAGATCTAACAGCATGACACAATTAAATATCTTTGGCAGCAGCTTCTGAACCAAGGATTTAATTTCATCTCCTTACAGATTTCATAAACATTTTGTTAAAACAACAGTTTTGAAGCCAAAATGCCAGAATGACAGGATAACCTAATGGAATACATGATTAGATTTTATTTTTTCCTCTGGTGCCAGTGCAATCAAAAATTGCCGTTTGAATCTGTTTGAATGTCTTCATTATACTGTGAAAAATCTTCTTAAAAACATGGTGAGTGATTGACCAATGTGATTGGAATCTAGGGTCGGGCGATGTTGGCTAAAATGAGAATCGCTGCTCTTTTGGTTGGATCGCAATTCTCTCCCCGATCTTACCATTACATGTGTCATATGACACTTTGTTATGTACATGAGAAATAATTAGAGTGCCATCCGCTGTCTTTGTGTAACACATATAGATGTTTGTGGGCACTAATGGGGTGAAATCCCACAGCTATACTGCGCACTCAAGCTCGGCCCGGCTGCATATTTATTTCTATGCCCAACCTAGTCAGGGAGACTACTGAGCGAGCTCGGCCTGAACCCAGTTGTTCTTCTGTTTTCATGTCCGTAGCCGACTGCATTCTAAACAGTTAACACTAGCTAAGCGCATAGAGAATATTTTCTATCTTATGCACACAAGTTATTATCTGTGGGAACAAGATAACTTTCTTTCAAATTTTTTGGGCCTACAAACAGCAGTTAAACACACATACGATATTGTCACACAAAGACAGATTAAAGTTTGTATTTCACTTTAATCTGGTCGGAACACAAGCTGGCCGACGTTACTTATGCTCGACTCCCTCATCATAAGTAAATGTCAAATACGCTGCTCAGCAAAAAGAAACAAAAATTCACTGAAAGCCTTTTTTTTTTTTTAGGCCTTTTACATAAAAACAGGGAAAGGGACACACTGGCAGACTAGCTCCTACACTCAGGTTTATTAAGTATTTGGGATATTAGCATAGTATTAACACCCTGATATAAATCTTTTTTTGTGTCACGATTATCAAAATAGTATTATTTTTTAAACAAATTGGAGGATGGAGCAATAGCTATAACACCCATTGATCATTTAGCACAGTAAGAGAAAAAAAAGCCGAGTGTGAATCCTGCCATCATAGAAACTGAGCATAAAGACCAGGGCCACTGTCGGTGATCCTTCCACAGGAGGCTGCATGCTCTTTCCCTGTATTTCCATACCCAAATTTTCTTTAAGCCAAGCCAGTGTTGTGTGTTGCAAGACAGGGGACGAAATGTGACCGAAAGGGAACGAGCACTTGTTCTGTTGAGTTCTGTCCATTTCACCCATTGAAATCAACTCGGGGGGCCGTGGACAGCTGCCAGTTCTGGATTGTTCTCTCCCCGGGGGGATATGGCACTCTTTCGGCCAACGATCCCAGAAAGCGGCAAGGGTTGGGTGTTGATGGGGTGCTCTGAAGCTCGTGGCCAATGCCCAGTAACCATACAGAAAGAGAAGACTTCTAAATTTTACACACTGTACCTACAAGCGTTGAAAAGAAATAACCAAATATATGCGCGTTTGCACATATATATATATATGTGTATATATTGCCAAGGGGAAACTCTGGGTTACAAATATATAAATTATTTTTTGAATAGTCTAAATAATCTCATAACGCTACTGGGAACTGCAAGGTGTTTAAATGTATTAAAGGACATTTGGAGGAAGCAGGGTGGTGTACGTGACACTGAATCCAAATAAACTACAGTGTGTTGTTCTTTTCATGTTGAAGGAAAATTTCACGTAGTGCAAAACTGTGTCACTTATGTTTTTTTAATAGTTTGGGGGAAATAATGAAGCTCTATTGTGCAGAGGAAGAGGCTTTGTCACACAAACATACACACACATTATACTTGCTGTTGAAATCAGGTCATTGTTCTGGTCTTTTCAAATACAGTCTATCAGCTGATATCTTTATTTTCTACTTCCCCATTATCCTCAATAATAACTCTTGTGACAGTACCGGCTGCTACACTGTGATCTTCAGCTAACTCACTAGGTGGGTTTACATGGACATCCTAATTCGATTAGATTCGGAAAAGACCTCAAATCGGAAAGAAAATGCTGCATGTAAACACCCTTTTCTCAATGGAAAGAACCTTTCGGAATTAGATTTCATTCCTTTGCAAGGAGGTAATCAAAATCCTTTCGGAAAGCCTTTCCGGTAGCCAGTCGCTGCATGTAAACACTGTATCGGAAAGCTTTCTGTTTGAGTTGTATCTGCGCCTGCTCGGGACGTCGTGACGTAATGCTCAGCTACGTTTTTTTCAGCGCCGTCATGCATTTTAAATCCTTCAACTTCGTGACAGTACCGGTCTGCATCAGAGAGTGATTTGTTCATTGCAACTGTTAGATGGGCAAAAAGTCACTTATTTGTCATATTCTTCTTCTGTGCATTTGTTGGCAGTCGGCACCGAGCGCACCAAAGCATTATCGCCACCTTATGAACAGGAATGTGGATCCGATTAGGTGAGTTGATGCATGTAAACACCAGGTCGGAAAAGATCACAAGTCATGTAAACAGGCGACCGACATTGCAATTCGGAAAGGTTTAATTCGGAAAGGAGAAAAGTGTCCCATATAAACTCACCTGTTATCAATTTGTTTCAACTGTCGCTTGCAGTCCATGAAAGTTCTAACATGCAGTACATCTGCAGAGACCAATAGACGACTGTTCGACTATAGACCAGAGCATCATCATGTAAAGAAACCTGATTCAGAATTATATGTTTTTTAAAACCTTAACCATAGACTGGTATTTTCCGAAATTTTCAAGACTTACAGTAAGTCAACCCCTGTCACCATGCCGAGGTCTGAGTCTGAGGTCTAATGCCCTAATCCTAATGCTTAATTATTATATAAAATAAGCATGAGACACTCAAGAGAAGGAGAAAGGCAGTATTTATTCCGGACTTTATATTGTCATATTGTGTCCAAGCTAAGCTAAGCGAGCTAGCGTAATATGCAAGAGGTTTGTTGTGCATATCAGGCAATGCAAAAAATGGAAGTAATGCTATTTGTATTATTTGCATCTCTCCATTCGTGTCACCTTTGAGAATTCACATCTACTCGCATTTACTTACGATTTGAATCGACTTTGTATACAGTTGCGTAGCATGAACAATGTTCAGTAAGATGTAAAGAACAATCCAAAATCATCCACTTGCATCTATTACCCGCTTTGAATTGACTTGAATTTTGTATGTAATCATGCTACATGATAAATTGTTGTATTTGATGTTCAGACTGCTTTGCAGGAACTACAGGTTATCACAATTCTACGAAGTCTTCACTTGCCACTTGTCAATTCTCACAAGAAAAATTATCTATTTTTAAGACCTGTTACTGTGACAAAACTATAAATGCAGCACCGACAAAGGTATCACCTTGCAAAATGAAACATGTAATACTTTTCAAAATGCATCGAAGTGAGTCAGCACTCACTGACATCCACTAAGCTGATCCATCAGAGTTACATGTGGATGGGAATGCTGATGAGGAGGAAGTGGGGGATGAGGGGAAGGTCTCAATTCTTTGGTGTCAAGGAGAAAGGGATAACCTTAGTGTGCTAAATTCCATTACAGGAGAAACACTGCTGCTGCTTGGCTTTTTAAGTGCCTGTTGGTTATAAAAGACAGCAAATAACAAATCCTGCCACGGAGAAAAGTTGAAAGAGACTCAAGAGTATGACACAAATAGCCCGATTTGAATAATACTTGTGTTTTTTTTACCTCTTACATCATATAAAAGGTAAGTGTCTACATGTTTAGCCTTTCATATTTTAAATGACCAGCAGATATCATGATGGAATTACAGTGCAAAGTTCATGTTATTCCCATGCTGTGAGAATGATCTTTGGGAATAGGAAAAAAAAAGGAAGCTGGACAGGAGGGTTGTCATCGTCTCTACATAATCAGTCCTGTCAAGAGTTGCAAGAATAAGATTCACCACATTGTCTCAATCTGAGAATTCCGCAGCAGTCTGCTACCACCAGACACATTCTGAGCTGGGCTACTATCAAGCCGTTGTAATGTGACCCTTAACAGAACCTTCCCACACAAACATAAACAGTAAGAGAATACCTAAAAGAAGCATCAAGAGTGGGATTCTTCAACACAGAGACATATGTCACATTTTCATATTAATTTATCCAAGTCCATTGCAGCCACATTTTAACACAGTAGCACCTGAACCAAAGCAGTATGCACATGTGCAAAACAGCGCAGGGAAGTGAATGAAGCACCTACCTTAGATATTTGAGAAGGCAAAAAGCACCTTCTATAATAACAATACAGCCTCGGAGAGAAAGAAAGAAACAAACAGAGACGGAAATTACATCACCATATTTTTCTTCCTCCTCTACAATGTTGACTCCTACTGCCGGTGTTGGTGTCGGAGAAGCTCAATTTGAATTCAATTCAATTCAATTCAATTCTATCCTGGATGTGACCATATTGAAACCATAAACACGTCAGAGTAAAAAAAAATGTAAGAAACAAATGTCTTTAAAAAATTAAAATAAAATTAGTTTTAATTAATAGCATAGAATTATTATTGGATTATAACATAGATTTTATTACAACATAGAAATAATAGAGGTAAACCATTTTTAATTAAATTTTTTTTGGTCTGGTAATAAGTGATCCACATGCCTTCTTACCTCCACCAAGGAGGTCATGTTTTCACATGTGTCCGTTTCTTTATTGTTTTGTCGGCGGGATTACGCAAAAACTACTTAAACTTGGTAAGAGGATAGGTCTTAGGCCTGAATACACACATTTAAATTTTGGGCTGAATTCAAGGTTTTGTTCTTCAATTTTTTTAAACATTTTAAAAGGACAGGGTTTGTTCACATTTTCTTGTAAATTTCTGGATTTTGATGAAAAAAAACTCAGACATATTTAGAGGTTTGATATTTACGAGAGTTTATAATTTGGTGGGGATCAAAACATTACTGGGATATGAGTTTGATTTTGGATAAAGCTTAATTTAGAGATGGGGAATTAATGGCAATAAATCTTCAGATATATGTCATGTGCGGCTAGCGGATTTGCGAGGGGAAAAACAGTCACTGTGAGAGAAAACTACAGATATGAAAGACAGAATGAATCCCAAGGAAATCCCCGCTGACGCAGGTGAGAATAAACACTGAGCTTTGACCAAAATACGAGGTTGATATTCTGAGGGGTGGAGGTTTTTTGTATTCAGAGAAGACGTTGAAAGTCAAAACTATCCAAATATTTCAACTCGAGTGAGGCTATTGATGCCTCACATTCAACCAAATGCCATGTTATAACGTTAAGATTTCGATAAATTATGGTATCTTGCAAGACACATTTATTTGTGACGTGCGTGGAAATCTCTCTCGCCCCGAGTCATACAGTGTATGTGTGTGAGTGTGCCCCATCGGTAAGTTGCTGCTAAAGGCTGGAACTCGTCCAAGGTGTCTTAACATCTTCTACATAATCATCCAACCTTGTATACCCAAAGCAAGGTAAACAAAAACTATAAGTGCTAGTAATCATTCAATGGTGAATTTCCTGATGAATTAAAAAGATTACTTGTGAGGTTTAGCATGTTTTATTAAGATGTGTAGTAAATACATCTAAACACGTGCCCCTCGATCAGTGAAAAGCAAACATGCCCCGATTGCAATTTTCTTGGCAGATCACCGATTTTATTAAAGTCAGATCGGCGGATAGGGAGTTTGTCCGTTTCCGATTTTTTTTTTAATGAAGTTTTTAAATCCTAATCAGTAGTGTATATTAAGTGCTCTTCTTTTGAAGGATTACGGTGGAAGTAATGCCGGTTGCCATTTTGTATGTAATCTGACCTGTTGAAATGTAATGTTACCATTGTACCTATCTTAAGTTCGTAGTTGGTGAACGCTTTCGGGGTTGATCCGACGCAGCTTTTTTTGCCCTTACGTTTTAAAAACTTAAATGATATCATAGATAAATACATTCAGCGGGCTCATGGTTGGCTATAAGTTCCCATTAGCTTTTGCTGCTTTGCTAATGTAATTCTCTTGAAACATGTCATGTTCCTTGGGGTGAATTCAATTAATAGTGTGTGAATAAGTTCATTGTTCCGAACGTTTTCGGGGTTGTTCCGCCACCTTAGTGGTGTTACAAATTGTGAGCTTTGTGTTTTCTGATTTACTTCAAAGATGTTTGGAGCCGTGGTAACTCATGCTTGGTGTGCTTGTACGGCGCATGCGTGAAACCGCCACCCAATTGATCTCAACTGAGGCTGCTCAGCCGATAGCTGATTTCATTAAATTAGGCCTCCCCGCACCGATCAATCGGCTGGCACCGCTCGCCAAAATGTGTTATGATCTGGTCAATAAAAAACTGTCCTAGCACATCAAAGCGAACTTGCATTTTAAACACAAGCAGAGATGTTTAAGTCTCAGGATACACACCTCATGCAGATGACCTAAAATGCGCACTCTCTGCAGCATTTACGTCGCCTGGTGAGTATTCCGACTACTTAGGTTTACTTGAAGATTTTCCTTGATTTTATATCTTATTGGACCATGCGAAGAAATTCGGCGTCACGTTGAGTGTGAAGGCAGTATCGGACGAGAGTCAAAATCTCTTCTTCATACGGCGGATTTGTACCATTTTATTGAGGGTCGATTTCCACTGTAATGGTACGTGATGAAGAGAGTTAATTTTTCAATTGTCTTTTGCAATTTTTTGTGTGACAATTGATCATCAGCTAAAATTTTGTTACAGTGACATCCCTAATTACTAGAGCTCATTGTTATGTCCTCAAATTTCCTGGTTCACTGAGTCATCAGGAAGCCACTCATCCTAGCTCAAGGGTAATACAATACTGAGCCTCATAACATCAAAATGAATCCTACCGACTTGTTCCCTCAAGTCCCATTTCTACATCGACCAACTATATTAGAGTGTCAGCCAGCATCACAAGGGGCAGTTCTGGAAGGAGTGGACATGGGGAAACTAACCAAACATTTGTTTTATATATTAAGACGATGGGCAGTCCTATCCTCCAACAATCTACAACAGTAAGTTCTTTGTGTGTGTGTGTGTATGTGTGTGTGTGTGTGTGTGTGTGTGTGTGTGTGTCATTGTGATTGTGTGTGTGTGTGTGGGGGTGTTTTGGGAATCAAATATCTTTTTGGAAGTTCAGAGTTTTCACTGAGGCTGATCAAACCATGCATGAGGCAAATAGACCTCGGGCCTTGACAATAAAAACATTACCAGCATGTGAAGAGTGTTGACCTCATTAACGTCGTAACTACATTATTTTTCTCGCTTTGTTAACAGTTCACGTTCATAGTCCTTTCATTTGACTTAGAAATCTCATGTATAGTCCTGAAAAACCTAATTTATGCGATTTGTCTGTCGATGTCGGTTGTATTCAGTTTCCAACTCCCACCACCCTGTAATAATAATAATAATAATAATAATATATTTAATTTATAATGCACTTTACATTTGGATCAAATCTCAAAGTGCTACAAAGTAAAACCAGATAAAAGCATCAACGAAAAATATAATAACTATATAAAAACATGACCAAAAAGAAGCAATGTAAAGTTATAGGTTCTGCTAAACCACAACCTAAGCCTACCAAACCTAAACATTCATGTATTCATATTATTCGTGCCTCTTCATATTCTCCACACTGACTACTATGGCCAGTGTTTAACAGTTATATTAAGTGAGTCGTTACGGTTGCCGTGTCCCAGCCAGCTTTCCTAAATGGATAGTCAAGCCATGTGACATCATAAAAAACAGTTGTTTGCAAACGAATAAAACTACCAACCTGTACTCTGTTTTTGCAACATTCCAATAGAATAGAACAGTATTTAGGTTAGTTACAAACTTTGAAGAGATCACAGCAACATTTGGAAATAACCCTGGCAGTTTAAGGAAAGCACAAAGGCAAAAATCTAATCTATTATCCACATCAGTTTCAACTTGAAAAGTCTCTCCAGAAGCAACTGTGGCTGACTCCTACTAGCACAGCCAGCTAATGAGTAGCCATTCCACTATCTTAATCATGCAGGTACAGTCTCTACCACGCTCATTAGCCCTGAGCAGTTTCCAAGATCTACTAAAATGCAATGAGTTTCTGAAGGGTCATATTAGCAGATTAAATAGAATGAAAACAGTGTTCATATTTTGCTGGTGATTTAAGATCGACGACAGAAAACACCAAAAGGTTGAATTCCCCAACAATAACTCAGAGATGAAAATCTTTTACTCAAATAAGAATAATCAACAGGCCAGAAACTCAGTAAGAAGTCGCCAACCTGATTTGATAATGAGAAAAAAGTCTACAAAAAGAACTTATCTAAACAGCTATGGGAAAATTGATAAGAGAAAAAAATATCTTGATATGATATCATAATGTTAGCGCTATGAACAAGAAACCTCAGATTCTAAAGAATATTCATCCACTAGAATAATGAAACAACAAACTAAATAATAAATCAATGAAACAAGAAAATATTTGGGTGGTTCTTAGTCTTATCACCATTGTATGGAAATCCCTGATAGTTATTCCAGTAGCATATTGTTCAAAATCTTGAGCATAGTCATAATTAAGCAAACATGGATCTCCAAAACTGCAGGTATTGTTGAATGTTTCCGGTTTACAGTGGTCAGTACCTACTAAAATGGTCTAAGTCAACTGGAGAACAAGCGACAGGATCAAGGATGCCTGAGGTTCATTTATTCTTGTGGTGGACAAAGGCTAGCGCGTGTCCAATCACACAGTAGAGCTACTGTAGCACAAAGTGCAAAAAAAGTTTTGATAGAAGGGTGTCAGAACAAACAGTGATAACCCAGCCTACGATGTATGGGGCTCCGTAGCCCCATACCGGTCTCAGTGACAACACCTGTCCATTGCTGAAAGCGCTTAAGATAGACTCATCGGCATCGGAACCGGACCATGGAACAAAGGAAGAAAGTAGCCTGATCTGATGAATCTCATTTTTGTTTTTATGCTTGCATGCGTGTCACTTACCTGGGGAAGAGATGGTAACAGAATGCATAATGGGAAGAGGACAAACCAAAGGAGGCAGTGTCATTATTTTGGTAATGTTCTGTTGGGGAAACTCAGGTCCTGACCTTTATGTGGCTGTTGCTTTGACAAAATCACCAGCCAAAACATTGCTGAAGTCCAAGTACCCCCTTCATGGAAACAGTATTCCTTAAAGGTAGCGGCCTCTTCCGGCAGGAAATGTTTCCCTTCTACACTGCAAAGATTAATCAGGAATAGTTTAGGTTTCACAACAACCACTTCAAGGTGTTGATAGAGCCTCCAATTCCCCTTAATCCCAATCCAATCCAGCATCTGTGGCATGTGTTGAGCAAATAAATCAAGCCCATGGGGGCCCAACCTCACAACTTAGAGGACTGCTGCTGTCTTGGTGTCAGATACTATGTATAACAACGTGAAGGTAATGTTCTTTGCAGGGAAGAAGACCCCATCACAGATGTGGCAATTGATGGTTTTGTATTTTCCTATCACTTTGACAGAGTCTCAACGGTGAGGCTTATATAAATAAAAAATGGTCGAAAACAGAGATTGTTCGGAAGACATTATTCACAACCAATATTGAAGTCATGTCGTTATCTCTATGAACCTCTCATTTACCAAGAGAATCCACACAGCTGTTAATGTATAAGAGCCGTTAATATGTGTATTTCCATTATGTACATTCCCCTGAATACTAAAACTGACATAGCTGGTCAAGTATTGGCTCAAACTGTGCATCAGCTTCATGGGATTGTACCCGATAAACCAGTTCTTATTATGGTGTCATTGTGCATTTTTTTACCAGTATTTGACACAACTCACAAAATGCCCAGACCCTTCTCATGGATCTGTCAAAGGAGCCTATAAACCTCACGGTGTTGTGTATTTAGTAAAGTCTAACAAACCAGTCATGAGGAATCTATTGAACTTCTTCTGGACTGTTACAATTGAACAAACTGATTTTCTGATTGATGGAAAAGGGAACACACAAATACAACACAAAAGAGAATTTAAGATTTCTATATGCAGATATATAAAGTAATCTACACGCTGTATCGGAGGGTGAGAAATCTATTATTTGGTTACAGTCCAAGTAACATACAATCTTGTAAAGAAAAACAATTTTGTATGTAATTTAAGATTTTAATGTCCATAATTTCATCAATTTATCCTGCCCACAAATGTTTCTCCTGGGCAGAATAAAGAACATGTGGAGAGAAAGGATCCTGAAACTCTTAATTTAATAATATGAAGGAAAGGGAGCATCTCAGCCCTTATTGTACTGGAGGGTGTGTTTTTAATAAGTGTTTAACAGCTGGCAGATTGTTTTTGTTATGCTGTCACTCCACCTCAAAAGGGTTCCTTGAGTTTGGAAATATTCCATCATTATAATGGTGCCGAAAAGTAATCTCCCAAAGTCACACCAAGACTATAAGGCGTTGGCACTAACCTATCTGATGATGAAATCATTCACAGAGTATGTGGAGGATCTTACTCTGTGAAGAGTGCTGACAAATCTGGACCATTTCCAGTATGCATAGTCCGACAAAGGTGTGGACGACACTGTGGGCATTAGGGTTGAAATTAGGTTTTTATTGTATGAGAAACTTATAAATAAAAGAAATAACTAACAAAGCTGTACATGTGCTTTTTGAAATGAAACATGAAAAAAGGGAACTGGATGATTTAAAATGACACTACAGAGATAGATATGTGACATTTATAGTGACAATGCCCATGAGATGAAAACACGTTTAGTGAGTGTTATCTTGAATAATTGGCTCTGATCATAGCTTCATGGAAAGACTGTAGATCTGAATCACACACAGTTGAATCATGCATCCCTAATACTATGCCGATCGAAGTTAAGACACTGGTGTCTAAATACTTTTTCCATCCGTCTCCATTAAAGCAACTAAATAAAAAAATTTAAAAAACACCAACATATTTGGCTATAGAGGCTTAATAATATAAGAGGGCAAGAAGAAAACTGTAACTTAGTTTCTTCATCATATTCAAAGTACAGTGAGTAATCTCTCCTCCTTCCAGAGAGCTGTAACAATAACTTGCAGTCCACTCAACTGACTCTACTGTAAAAACAAAGCGACAGATATTCATCAATGAATGAAATACTTAAAGGGGAGATGTGTAAAAAATTCAGACATGCTAGACTTTCCACGACTAGTGTCCTGGAGTACGCCAGAGCTGCTCGCCAACATATCAGGGCATTAAACAGGTAGTTGGTCAGCAATGAACAGATTGTGTTCAACTGTTTGTATCATATCCTAAGTTTGTTCTTTCGTTATTTCTTTCTTTCTTCTTAACATAAAACAAATTCTTCTCTAAATCTTACAATTAAAAAGGTAGCTGAAGCTTATTTCCAGACTATTTTATATTTTTAAGTTCACCTTTAGGAGTAGGCTTTCTTAAGAGGTGAACAATGACTTCCTGTTTTTACTGGGGTATAAATATGAGGTGACACAAGCCTAATTTTCTTTGACACAATGAGTAAGACCAGGAAACACATTAATGATGTGTAAAGAGAAGTTGTAGAGCTGCACAAATCTGGCAATGGATACAAGAAAATCACTAAACAGTTGAAACGTCAGTTTCAGCAGTTCAATCAATAAAGAAGTTTAAAAAGACCGTAGATGTTAAATAGAAGAGGACTTGTCTACAACCTGACATCACACACTTTGAAGGGGAAGGTTCGGCTGGCGGAATACTCTCCAAGGATTACAGCTAGAGAATCACAGAAGTTAATTAATCTTGGAGTCAGATAGCCTCCTGAATGATGGCCCCTACACCACCAAAACTTGTTTGGGAGAGTAGAAAGAAAAAAGCATTAACTGTCATCCACACACAAAGTAAAGTTTGCTTACACCACTGAGACTTTCAGTGGAAAAAGGTCAAATCCAGATTAGACCAAAGTAGAGCTTTTTGGCAAAAAATGTCAAACATGTGTGTGATGTGGCAAGAAAGACAGCAATAGAGAAAAGCCCTGGTTTTGGACCTCTGAAACTATGGGCCTGTTATTTTTCCAAATGCCCTTGGAAAAAAACATCTTGTTAAAAGAGATGGTCCTATTGACTCCCCAAATACCACAAACCTAATATCCTCTGCAAGGAAACTTGAAGTGAGCCATGGTTTAGACCACCCAGTAGGACAATAATTGAAGCACACCTCAAAATCAACCCAAGAACGGTTCAGATATAAAAAAAATAAAGGTTTGCCAAGGTAATTCCAATCACCGGACTAAACCCCATAGAACTTCTGTGGGATCTACTGATAAGTGAGTCCACCAGCGTTGACCTTAGAATCTTACAGAGTTAGAGCGATTCAGTACGGAGGAATGGTTTTTCAAATCCTCTCCATGTGTTTTCAAACCCCATCACACACTACAGAAGGAGAAGTGTAGTGGCATAAGGAGTAGTGTTGTGGCATAAGGAGCAAAGAATGTACATTTGTGCACAAATTGTATAGATTTTGAGGAGCGTTGAAACCGCCAGATCCATGTGTGATACTGGAGGAAGTTGCTGTTCAGGTGTGAAGCGATACAATTTTCTGTCCTTGAAGATTTGCTGTGGGAGCCTTACAATAGTGGACAGTGAATTGAATTAGCTGGGGCATTCATAAAGGGCTTCACTCATCGACACTCTCCTGACATAGCAGTTCTACTCAGATTTGGACCTGGTGCAAGGCTAAGACAAGAAACCCCACTAATGTAAACCCTTCAACACCGGAGACAGATGCAAACGTATAGAACACCGTTTTTGTACATTTTGTTTAATGTATGGGAGCCAAGAAGATAAATCTTGTAATATTAAGGGATGTAGCTATGAAATGGAGAGTGCATAATAAAAATGGTTCCATCTGAATAAGATCGGCTGCCTTCAGTGACCGTTGAACTACGGGAGGCAATACGTAATCCGGCTTGTGCTCTGCTGATAGACAAATACGCACTGACAAGAAGTGAGGGACAACTATTTCATTCTTACCACATCTGGCATTAGTCAGAGTAAATGCATTCATCCAATCATCCGAGCCAAAGTCCGTGGCCTGAATGTCCCATCTGAGAGGATTATGCCACATTAATGCTCTGGTCCTGGCATTTCAATAACCTGATGAACAGTGCAGTGTTTATTATCAATCTTAATGGTGTTAAAATCTAGAGGCAGACGGGCCATTGCGGGACTCTTGCCTTGATGCCAAATGAAAATTTGTTTGCTGATGGCCAACGTTGACGGCCTTGTTTTATTATTTCATCAGGTAGCTGCTGTGGAGCCCGTCGAGATGAATCACAGAAGATGTGTGCTATATGAATAATCTATTGAAATGGTTGCATAAACGATGTACTTGCAGACATTATTGACTACCTCACTCATTTTGCTAAAAATAAACAAATCAAAATCAAAAAAATAGTGAGTCTCTTTATTTATTGCCTTGTACAACTGTTGAGGGGGTATTCTGCATTTGCATTGTCATTGCGCAATAAATTTAAGTTTGTGTGACTGAAAGATGAGGGGGGATCCTAAAATGTAAGGCGCTTTGTAACTTTGTTCTGAAAATTGTTGTATAAATAAGGTTTATTATTATAAATTAGAGACTATGGATGCATAGATATCAGGTGCTGATACTGGATTCCTGCTCTTAGATGTACTCTGATATAGCTACATCAGATACCACTATATGACAAAGTAAAGAGGAGCATTTAAGCATTGATGATAAAAGTGATTTGGAACTATGCTCTATTTAACTGTAGTGAGGAGGTTTTGAAAAGCATCCTTTAATACACCATTTAATACCTCCAATAACTGTTTGGCTGAACACCTGAAGAACAAACACATCGTGAAGTTCTACCCTGGCCCCCGGGTGCTTCAAAGGGGCCGCCCACTGCTCCCTTAGGGATGGGTGAAGCGCAGAGAAATAATTTATCTATGTAGTACAGTCTATGGCTGTATGTGATTGATAAAGGATTTCTTCTTAAAGGCCCCAGCTACAACCAGCTTTGCAGCGAACACAACACTGGTGAACCGATAGATGTCATCCACACAGTCTGTAAAAACAACAGAGGAGCTTATCTATTATGTTGCTCTTCACCAGCTGTTATAAGCAGTAGTTAATACAGGATTAAGTTATGTTCCCCACGTAATAGAGGCTAAATATGACATTACAGCCACCACTATATCACAGATTTTAAATAGCTAATGTTGAGATCAAGTGAATGCTCAAATGTAAATACTGCTACTTAGTCTGACACAAAGTAATATAGGGGCATCAGACCATCCTGGTGAGTCTGATATTGGGTCACAAGCTGTCGATCGTCAAACTGTCCATCTTTGGGGGGTCAGAGTTGATGTTAAAGCATTTTGGGGAGATAATAAACATGCAATTATATTCAAATTAAACGCTGTTTCAACCTAGCAGAATAAATTGTGATTACATAATTTTTCAAGCGCAGTGAAGACGATCAATCTTGATTATCTCGAGGAAGTAAAAGTCATAACAAGGTTTCCAAAAGTGAACATGCAGAATAATCATTCTCGATTGCTGCTGCCTACCCTGCAGAGCAGAACAGACTCAACAGGTAGCAGCCAGCACAGAGGGGTGAGTCTTTGACAGGCAGGAAGGAAAGAGTGCAGGATTTCTGGTTATCGGACAGGCAAGTAGGTGGAGTTTGGGGTGTGAGGAGCCTCATCTCCTCACCTTTTCCTACTCTTTTTTCTTATGACTCCTAAACTCCTTCATCAAGTCACTTAAATTATACCTGTATATCTTTTCTCATTCTACCACTCTAGTTCACAAATGCTACTCATCTCTCTCGTAGGCGCATGGAGGAGATGCGCAGTAAAGCTGCTGGTTGTTACCCCTTTAGTGCCCACATATCTCTCTGGGTTGCACATGGACAGGGCATGGCACTTTTTAATTTTCTCATGTCCATAACAAAGTAAACTGATTGGTAAGATTGTGGAGAGAATCAGGATGATGAATCAATTCTCGCAATGAAAATGTGATTCTCAAATTTTGCCATAATCAGCCAGACGTATTCTCACGTATCTTAAGTGCTTGAGAATTTAACTTATGACACAAGTTTGCCAAAGTAAGCTTATCTCAGCCAGAAAAGTCTTACAAAGTATGAAAAAATTACAAAGTATGCGATTTCAGCTGAAATACACATGAAAGTTAGTAAAAACCTTGTTTGCCTTCATATTAAGCCAAGTTTGACTATACCTATACTTGAAACCTGCTTTTAAGTGCTTTTGGAACAAAATGAAACATCTTTGAAAAAAATAGGCTTATCTCAGCGAGAGGACTCCAAAATTACAAAGTATGTGATTTCAGCTGAAATACACCTGAAAGTTAGTAAAAACCTTGTTCACCCTCTTATTAAGCCAAATTTGAATATATCTAGGTTTGAATCCTGCTTCTTAGTGCTTTTGAAATAAAATGACACATGTTTGCAAAAATTGTCTTATCTCAGCGAGAGGACTCCAAAATTACAAAGTATGTGATTTCAGCTGAAATACACATGAAAGTTAATAAAAACCTTGTTTGCCTTCATAATAAGCCAAATCCGACTATATCTAGGCTTGAGACCTGCTGTAAGTGCTTCTGGAATAATATGACACACGTTTGCAAAGATATGCTTATCTCAGTGAGATGAATCCTAAATTCCAAAAGTATGTGATTTCAGCTGAAATACACCTGAAAGTTAGCAAAAACCTTGTTCGCCCTCTTATTAAGCCAAATTTGAATATATCTTGGCTTGAAACCTGGTTCTTAGTGCTTTTGGAGTAAAATGACACGTTTGCAAAAATAGTCTTATCTCAGCGAGAGGACTCCAAAATTACAAAGACTGTTTTTTCAGCTGAAATACACATGAAAATTAGCAAAAACCTTGTTTGCCTTCATAATAAGCCAAATCTGACTATATCTAAGCTTGAAACCTGCTTGAAGTAAACAGTATAAAATGAGGAACAGTTAATAGTAGGCCATATTTCCTCAGTTTGAAATAATGGGAAAGAGGTTGGAGTTTGTATTTCAATAAATTGAGTGATGTGGCATTAGAATGATCATAATTCTATATAATCATATTATTAAGAAGCATATCAATTTACGATGAAAACGAATGTTGATTCCAAACCTAAAATTGTCTGACGTATTAATAGCCTTCATATTAATAGGAAAAAATATTTTAGACTCTATTTGTATTGTTTGTGTGGTTATTTGTATTTGTATGTGGGACAAATTTTATCTCCACATGAAAAATACAAAACAAAAATGATCTGTTCATGTTTTCATTTGTGTGTGAATTTTAAGACAAGGCTGGAGCTTCAATGTGGATTTTCTATTCCGATTTTTTCTATTCAGAGTTGTGTGTGTGTGTGTCTACCAGAGCAGTGTGGAGGAAACAGGCTGCAGTTCAATGGGGGCTGAATGGAAACTCCATTTGGCTGTCAAATAAGCTTCTGGCCCTTGTGACTCTTGATTCAGAGTCATACATGAGAAATGGTTTGGCGTGGAAAGACTGGGATTGACATGGAAATAAGCAAAGAATGACAAACTTGAAAATACAGAATGTCTGTTTGTGGTATAACCTCAGGTACAGCTGGTAAACGGAATAATGAACTTAATCTCAACTGCAGTAAACCAAAAATTATATTGATATCTCTAATGTAGGACAGCATGAACAGATCTATGAAAACCAATGCTTTAATTTTCGGACCATTTTATTATTTTAAAGCAATTATTCACTGTCTCCTACCAAAACGGACAGCCTCGCTTCTTCAGCTGAACTGTTGGGAGAAAGAATTAGCTTTCCAACGTAAATCCCCATTTAACATCCACATAAATATCTGGTTAGGCACAGTTGGTGAAATTTAAATTTGGGATTTTACAGCCAGTAGGTGGCAGTTGCCTCATAGCGAGTTTGCTCTTGGTCCAATTCACCTCTACCCTTTGAGGACTTCTATGTGGAGTTTCAATGTTTTCCTAGCATATTCGCAGATTTCCTCTGACTTCCTTCCTCTGACTTCCTTCCACTGTCCAGAAACAGGTGGCATAGTTGGATGACTGACTCCAAACTGCCAATAAGTGTGCATGTGAACATGAATGATTGACTGTCTCTACGTGTGGATGGATGTATAATAGCACTATAGTGGCTATCATATATTACCATCATAGGTGCATATATCAGATTATTATATACATTTATTTATCATTTATTATATACCTTGTATAGATCAATTTATTCAACCATTTCACTACCTTCTCTCCTGCTCTTTGCAAATCCATCAAGAGGATCTGCTGATCCAGCTCCTTGCAAACTCTGTACCTTGTTTGACTATTGGACGCAGAACGTATAAATTGCCATGGTTTTCATCGATTACACTGTTTTGTTTTTTGATTAAATAAAACTTTCTCTGTATCATGGTTGCATGTAACTGCTTCTAGGATAACTTAATATTCCCATATCTATCTCTATATCTATCTATCTATCCAGCTAAAATCTCCCTAAAATGCTTTTACAATCCCATCAGGCAGTGGGTGAGGGAGTTTTTGATATGACTGGCAGCTATTCCCACCACCGCGTTGCCTGTGCAGACACTTTGTGGTTGCAGTCACGAAATGTAACGTTAACATTAAAAGGATATAACTTTTATACAACAGATAGCAGATGGTCGAAAAAGAATTAAAGGAGAGGAGGTTCATCTGTTGATTTGAAGTGTGTTTGATTAAGTGCGAGTGATGTTAACCAAGAAAAAAATTGCAGTGAGTGATTCAGGGCTGTGTCTGTGCTGCAAAGCAGCACAACTAACCTGCCGAAGCACTTCAGGACACAACACAAACCTTTGCATGATCAACGCACAAGGCATTTCCACGTAATGGGTTTAATAAAGGCTTATATTATCTTATGTTGTCAACAAGAATCATTAACTTTGACATCCATGACAGAGACCCTGTACTAGATCCAACTAGCTCAGAAAGACACAGTGACATCACCAATGACATTACATTACATTTAGTCGAAGATATGTGTCTTATAAACACAGTGAGGATGTGAGATACGGGAAACTGGTCAATACACCGGACTTAAGGTATGTGATCTGTACAAGCAGTTATTTTACCAAAGTGGGGTGAACTATCTACAAAACGTGGAGGGAAATTAAAGAGGGATCTCACAGATCTTAAGTACTATGCTATGACCTCTGACCTATAGTGGGGCCGAAAAATGGAGCCGTACATGAGTTTGAAGGTTCATTAAATCAATAAATAATCAGGCTAAATAATCAGGTTGAAAATTTTGGCGGTAATAGAGTAGCCAAACATACGGTACAAATAGCAGAAGGAAGTGAGAAAGCACCACGAAACATAATAACATCACATGACAGGCTGGTATCAGATATCGGACAGCAGGCCAAGATCTTCCGGATGCATCAGTTGTCTGACAAAATTAGGAACGGCTCTGACTGATTGGTCCGTATCGCGTTGCTCTTCTCTGGTGAAAGTGGTAACAGAGCACTGGAGCTGAGAAGGCTGCAAACACACGACAGCAGGATCAAACCAACAGGGGTAGAACTATTCAAACCTAATTAGTTTTAGTGGAAAAATGTAATATTTAACAGCTGTCGGGAAATCACGAAACATATTTAAGCTGATGTGCTTGTAATTATTTTCTCCCCTGGTGTATTTTAGATGTTTTAATGCAAGCCTGGGATTTCAAATCAGATTTTATTTGTACTAATTCTGGGGCAGCTTCCCACCGTTTTTGTGTTGTAACTATTTTGTTGGTCGTGGGCTGCAGCTCACCACCATACCATGGTTATACATTGTTTTCCCACCACATTAAGAAAAATCATTCTTACTGCCCCACCCCTGTCTGATAAATCCTTGGAAAATGGAGGGAGCCGAATGCAAAGTCCACAATGAGTTAGTTTCAGTAAAGTCCCGGAACCTTCTGTCAAACAATGTCAAAAAGGCCCCAATTCATGCATGGCTGTTATGTTTTCATTCCAACAGTTAGGTGTGGATAGAAAAAAAAAAAAAAGACAAACAATCAGGTTTTGTTTGTGGTGTAGCGAGTGAGCTTATTTATGCCCCTCCAGCAAGAGTTGTAGAGTTGCTGCCCCATTACTGTGATCAGAGGAGAAGATAAAGATTTGCTTCTTCAGTCCTCTTCTGTGGTATTGATGTTGAGAAGTTACACCACCAACTCCTGGTTGGGCATACATATTAGAATGCTCCCAGTTGTTTCTGCAGATCCGTTCATAAGACATTTTTCATAATGTTGTCATATTCAACATGTGACTGTTTTTAAAAGCTTATGTCATAAACAAATTATATACAAAAGGGGAAAAACAAACCAATCGGACATATCATTCAAACCTACTGCCTCACAATGTGTAAAGCGCCCCATATCACTGCCCAAACATCTTTACAATGCACTGTGCGGTCTGACACCTGACTATTGGAATCCATAGGAACTCTTTCAGCAGTTAGTGGTAAAGTAGCTCTTCTCCTGCAATAGCTGGGTTTTAAATGAATCCTAATACTGTATTCTGATTAGCATCCATTTGAACTCCCAAACTTGAATTTTCATTCAGTTGCGTTGGTGTAGAAAAGAATAAATGAACCTTGTTCATCCTTGATCCTGTTGCCATCATACCAGAACTTTGGTAGGTTCTAACTGCCTCAGACAGGGAACACCGACATTCAGGAGATGCTCTGACCTAGTTGCTAAATTGGTCCTTTTGAATCTCACTTAGATTCTAATGCTTGGAAATTTTTCCTGCTTCCAACACATTATCCTCAGGACAAAATGTTCTCTTGATGCGTTATATATCCACCTACTGAAATGTGCCATAGTAAAGCGATAAACAATGCTATTTTGCACTTAACATCTCAGTTATTGTTATGGTATGGTTAATCAGTGTAAGAGTTATTGGAAATGTTCTTTAATATTTCATTTGAATACCTATCTTCACACTGTGAGAATTGGGTATTGTAAAATGTCGATTAATAGTAGATTTTGGCAAGAAAACATATATGTATAATATGGGTTAAAATAATTTACCATGCAGCTGTACGTCTGATGATACAGGAGGGTTGTGTGTGGATTATAACACTGCAGACTCTTAATAAAGCAGACATCACCACTTTATCGCGTGACACATGAAATGCACGAATTCAAACACTTTAAAAGGTGAATATTGCTCGAAATGTTGACAGTGACTGGAGCATATTGAGCAGAAGCTGATAGACTAACCCAGCTAACCTGCGTTATTACATAATTATACGCACTGCTGTCAACACAGCAAACACTGTGCATTAGCATCCAGCTAACAGCAATTAATCATCACTCAAAGTGATGCAGGACCTGGTGGTGTTAAGTTGTGTGTCGCTTACCTTGTCTTGGTTGCGGGTCTCCCGGTGGGTGTCCAGACTGCCTCACGGAAGGAAAACAGGCTGCAAATGTCCAGCCGGTCCCCGGTGACGTCTATGTGTTAGCTCGCAGTTAGCCAACGTCCATTTAATGTTCCATTTATAACTCTTCCAAGTCATACAAGGATTTTTACTGAACTCCTCAGTCCAATATTGACCGGTTTCTCCAATATTAATGAATTAAAAACTTCACATTGAACGGCCCTCTTTCCGCGGTATAGATATCGATATTTACTAACTAGTTAGCCAATAGCCTGCCCTGAACCACTCGCTCATTGGTTCAAGTGTTACACAGTCAGGGAAACCGGAATTAACTTCTCTTCCGGTTACAGTTTTCACAATAAAAGCCGCTGATTACTTTTATTATTTTATGTGCAGAGCTGTAGCATCTAGAAAGGTTTAAAAAAAAGCGGATGAATCATACAACGAAGATCTGGGCAAGAGTAGTGGCAGCTAGGTCCAGAAAAGATGTGACAATTTTTGGGCAGCAGTATGGTTTCATGCCAAGAAAGAGCAGTACAGACGCAATTTTTTCTTGGAGAGTGCTGGTGCCCAATTTGACAGGGAATTGCATTGTACTTTTGTTGATTCAGAAAAGTGTAAGACTCTATATGAACTTTGGACTGTTTCAGTATATGGAAACCTTGATTGCTTTACTCTATGAACCTAGATTGTGTGACTGAATGTTAACGAATGAACTGACTGTTTCACTGAATGAACTTGGACTATCTCACTATCCAGACCGTTTCATTGCATGAACCTGGACTGTATCATTGTATGAATGGTAGAAGTAGAAATACTAATAAAAGTGGTGGTTGTATTTTTGCATAGAATATAGCTATATTGCCGTGGTCACAGATATAGCTCATTGAGCAATTTCCAATTGTTTCTCATGGAATGTAACTCACAATTTGTTGCAATTTTTGTGAAAATTGTGTTTGCAAAATAATACTGAAACGAATAGCTGCATATCTGATGCATTATTTGCATATGTGCTGCAGCCAACAAAGCAGGTCATGTTGGGTGTTCCTGGTCTGCAGAAGTCAATACCTACCAAAGAGGTCTCAGGAAGAAGAGCCAGTCAGGGTCATGACGAAGGGTCAAGGCTTTCACTATTTGGTAAAACTTTTACTATAACTGCTTTTAGATTTACAACCAAAGAAATAATTTCTTTTTTGTAAGTAACTCCTATACTGACGCTTTTGTGCGGACTTTATTTTGAAGGCTCAACACTTTATTTTGAAGGCTCAACACTTTATTTCCAGTCACTGACGTTGCATTGACAACAGGAGTCTTCCTCCCTTGTATATATATATTTATATATATATACACTAATGTATAATAATGTAAGGATATGGATCTCAGAACAATTTTCCGGAAAGTCAGTGACGTAACCTTTCTATGATCCTCTATGATGGATGATCTTATACACAATACACAAGATAGGGCTCACACTTTTAGCTGTATAATTCATTTTAATTGTTAATGATTATTACTAATCATGTTTTATGTCAAGGAGTGGCCCTGCGATGAACTTGCGACTTGTCCAGGGTTTACCCCGCCTCTCGCCCGATGTTAGCTGGGATAGGCTCCAGACCCCCCCGTGACCCTGAACAGGATAAGCGGTAGTTAATGAATGAATGAATGTCAAGGAGTTGAATCTATGAGTTTGAGTGTCTAGAGAAAGAGTGACATCCAGTGGCTGATGGGGGTGTAGTAGAGATTAACTCCAATTACCATAATCAAATCTTATTATACTGGTTATTGGATTCTAAATATGATTTTCTCCTGATATTTGTTAAGTATAAACCAATAAATATATATAAAAATAAAATAGTGTTTATTGAAAGTTGATTTAAAACTGACATAGTGCCTTTTGAAAATGTACTTTTACTCACCTAACCGGAATACCAGTGATATCAAAACATATCGTTTATGATGCGATATCTTCTGGTCTTTGAATGTTATGAAAGAATTGATCCATTTGTTTTCTGTAAATGTTTTGTTTTGTTTTGTATTGGATATGTTTGTTCCACAGACATAAATTTACAAATTATTTTATTAGGAGACTTTGACAGGGGCCATTACATCACTTGCAGAATTATTCTGGAATTCTACATTTGAAACTATTAAATGTAAAGTTTGAAACTTCAATAAGGACTATTCTCAACAAAACCAGAAACGTTTCACTTCCAAATAAACTAAATGCTTCCCAGGATTTTGAGATTATATTAATGAAAATTGTTTGAATGCATTTTTGTAAAATGATTACGCATTCGACGTAAAAACCGAGACGATCCGCCGCGGCGACCCTTAGAAAGGGAAAGCGCCGAGGTTGCTTTATTTCTTATGGAAAAAACTGCATTGACTAATAGTTTACGAAGAAACTTCATGTACAACAATGTAAAAGAGAAATAAAACATTATATGGATGCTTTATATGGATTGAAAAACACCAGTATAGTAAAAACTCAAATAAAACCCATCACCCTGAAGTGATAATCGAAGGTTTCTGGATTTCTGGAGGGTATATTTTGTATATATTTTTACAACTCAACTTCTATAAACATTTTATTTTACTTGTATAATTAGTGAAAATACAACAAAAAAAGGAGAAAAAAACAAACATTGCAATTAAATATCAAATATAAATAAATACTTTTAAATTTAAAATTTTTGTTTAACTTTTTTTAATTCTGCAAGATAAGATTTTTTAATATATATATAATATAAATATATATATTCATATATATATATCTATATTATTATATTTAATGAAAATATATCTAATTATTTTGGATATTTTATTGCAATTTGTAATAAAATAAATAATATAATAATAATAAATGATTAACAAAGAATAGAATAAATAAATGAGAAAACACCATGAGACTCAATGATTTTTTTTATTGGAGTGTCTTGATGGCTTTACATTCTTATTGGAAATACATACAAGAATTACAAGTATGAAAAATATAGGTCATCAATAAGTGTGTATTTGTTGGTGTATCAGAAAGTTTACACACAAAAAAATCTGAAAAGATTTACATGAAACCTATTTGGATGCAGGGACTTGAGTCAGAATATATGATAATATATCATATAATAACAATAATAAGACTATCATGGATAATAAGAAAAATGAAAACCCTCTCTCACGTAGCACTCACCAAAATGATCAGCTGAACCATCAGCAATATATGTCAGCAATATTATTACCCTAATGATCATGAAGTAAAATTAAATTAAGATTGATTCACCATACGAAACAACACACCAAAAACATCAAGGCTGATACTACTTTCTGTCTGCAGTTGACAAATTAAATCGTAATTGTAATAAACTTTAATCATTCTGCACACAAGCGATGTATGTATAAAACAGTCTAATAAAAGAAATATACTATAAAACATGAAACAATAAAATTATACAAAAAAAAGGTAGTAAATGACTTGAATTGTTAAAAGCAATTAAAACACTGAAACTAGTAATAATAATAATACCAATACAGAAGAAGAAGATGAATTTAAAGCAAAACAAAATAAATAGTTATTCAGTTGTTGTTCAGAGGGCATCTCTTTCAGTTCTTACTCGGGTGTTCTCTAGAAGAAGAAGGAAGAAAACCTTTATTAATCACATACCATAGCCATACACAGTACAACATAGTAAGACTATTTCTCTGCATTTGACCCAACCCTGAGGGAGCAGTTAGTTAGTTATTTAGTTTTGGAGTGTGTTTAAAATAAGCTGTGCTGCCTTCTTATTTTTTGTATTGTGCAGAAGAAGGTTGTGTGAATATTATTATTATTACTACCTCTGCCAAGGATGTTGGGTTTTCACTCCTGTGCGTTTGTCTGTTTGTTTGCGACAAACAGACAAATTTGCATGAAATACTACCCAGAGATAGGTTTCGGCATATCCTAGACGTATTTAAATTGTGGTGACATTAGATGTTTAACGGCATTTAAAATAAAATAAAAATAATAAGCTGTTTGGAGTAGTGATGTCACAATGTGGCTATTGCTGCCTTTGTTCCTTTGATTCTTTTGATGTTTCTTTGGGGGTGGAGCTGGGGTCTCAGTGGGTTTAACAGAGATGCTGAAGTGGAAAGTGCAGGAGACGAGCAGCTACGAGTATTTAAGAGATATTTACAGTGCGTTGGAGTTGTTGGTAGATTTAGAGGTTGGCAATAACTCTAAGCATCTCTGTTCAGCCAGATGAGCCCCAAAGAAAAATCGAAGGCACATCAAAGGAATCACAGGAAGACTTGAAATTGAGCCCCCGGCTCCAACCCCACAAAACATCAAAGAAATCAAAAACAACAAAATTTTATCACCTCCAGATAATGACAAAAACTACCTCTGGGTAGAATTTCATACAAACCCGTCCTGTCATTTCTTGCTCACAAACAAACACACAAACCAACCAACAAACAGACGGATAGATGGACAGATGGACAGACAGACAAACAGAAAAACAAACAAACAAATTGAAACATGCACAGGAGTGAAAACATAACCTCTTTTGTGGAGGAAATTACATGAATAAACCGCTTGAAGTCTTTGTTGGAGTTTTTAGTAGATTTAGAGGTAATTTTAATATAACAATAAATGTAATTAATGAACAAAACTGGATGAAGAATTTTTTAGATAAAGAGATAAAATGTATTCTGATCACAATAATGTTTACTTGGGTACTAATGTGCCTCTATGAGTTGTTATTATTATTATTATTATTATAATTATTATAATTATTATTATTATTATTATTATTATTATAACAGGCTAGATGATACAAGTGCAAGGATATCAGGCTGTTTTGCGTTGAAAATAATATATTAATCTAGTGCACCAAATGTACACGGTTTGTGGACATGTTGTCGGTGTTACGCTTAGAACCGCTCCTTTTCTTGAATAAAAGGGCAGGACCAGATGACATTCTCTCGGCGGGCTCGAGAAAAGGAACTGCAGTCACAACAGCATCAGTCCCTGGGTATACCAGCCAACTTCTCCTTGCTGAGATGAACCTTGGCATGAGCCCCAGTCTGGATAAAGAGGACAGGCTACTCAGGAAAGCCCAGAACCAACTCTAGGTGTTCTTTGAAGTTAGTTGACAGCTACTGTTACCCTTTATTAGTTGTGTAGAGGCAAAGGTTTTTCTGCCAGCCTTCAGAATGTGAAACCCTGTAATCCAACTCCACCTGCACAAATGTCATTCGCGATGGACACTTTAAATGTTCATACCATCAATTCTACACTAAATTCTGTATGGGCCACACTGTCCTGTACAACACAGCATGTACTAAAATGTAGCATTGGAGAGAACTGTGACACTGAACAGGCACTTATCTTAACATAACTTGACCTCCTATTACTTGTATTTCTGCCCCCTTCTGGCATGAGTCTCTTCTTCCTTTTCTTTTCTCATTTTATCTTATCTTATCTTATGTCATGTTAGCTCTTCTGCTATGGGTTAAATGGTAATTGACATCCTTTCAGTTGTATTACAGCTTCCTTTTGGCCTTTAGTCTTTACTTCGTCTTCTTCTTTGGGGGTCTTCCCATCATTGCATCTTAGCTCATCCCATCATCTCATCATATCTCTCTGTGTTCCATATTGTCTTGTCTTATCTTATCTTGTCTTGTCTTTCATTGTCCTATCTTAATTTACATCATCTCATTTCATCTCATCAGTTTACATCCTTTTGGTTGTATTACTGCCTCCTTCTGGCATTACTCCCTTCGACTTCGTCTTCTTCTTGGGGTCCTCCCCTCAACGCATTTAATTCCATCATGCATCATCTTATTTCATCATATGTCATGTTCATTTATTTTATCTCGTCTTTTGTCTTCAATTCACCTCTGGTAAAATCCTCTTTTGGGAGGAATATACTTAATAATAAATAATATATGAATACATATCTGTATAAAAAGCGAGTTTAATTGATTTATTCAAACAATTTATGATGGATCAAGCTGAAAAAACGTACATTTTATTTGATATATAATGAATGTGATGAGGAATGTTGTTCCTACCTGTAGTTCACGTGACCCTGCCCTTCATCTGCTTATGTGACAGCTATCCCTACTGTATTTGTCCCCCTTGGACAGCCTCTCGTTTCCCACAATGCACAGCGAATGTCCCCACCAAGATGGCTGACGCTATGGAGGAATATGAGAAAGAAGCTGGTTGCGTCCCTATTCTCCATCCTGAGGTATGGCTCGTGGACTTCACCTACTCAAACACACTAACGGGAACATAGAGAACATTTAAAAGCCGCCTGAATGTGGGCGGCTACGTATTTTTCTGCGGAGCGTCGATGCCCCCTAGTCAACCATCGGTGGGGGGTGGCAGGTAGCTAACGATGCTAAAGGTGCTAACGCTACCCTCCTCTTCCTGCAGCAGAGCTGCTGAAGGCATGGGCAGATGTTCGCCTTAATGCTCAACTAGTTGGAGCTTTCTATGCCTGTGCATCCCGTAAGCAAGGTTCTAAGCTGTGTGTTAAAGTCTTTAATGGAAAAAGTAACGTTGGTTCTTAATCCTGACGGTGTTAGCTTCATAGCTAAATGAGTAACATCTGTGCTGGCAGGTTTAGCCGAAATGTTGTAAATTGGGGTCAAGTGTGCAAGGTTTTATTAAGATGTGGTCATCATGAATAACGTTTAAATACGAGCATTTTATGATCCGCAGTTAATTTAAACCGTATTCCTGCCTTAGCATGTGATAATAGCTAATGTCAACCGTTAGCTACCTGTCTGCAATGTTATTTGTCAATCAGTCATTTAGCATCAGTCGCTTCTGTCATCTCACAACGTTTAAGTCTTTCCTTTGTGGTGTTTTCAGCAAAGTAAATCGTTGCATTAAATCTAGGAATTCGTTCACGCTTTATTTATAAAATAAATAAAATGACATTGTTGATGAAAATTATGCATATATAGATCCAACATTACGGTAGCCCAGAGGCGTTACATGCCTGCAAATTTGTCATTTCATGAGAACAAATTCGTTAATATAAACCTTAATGTCATACTGTTGAAACAGGGACGTTTAAATAAATAGTTTCCAAAAATAATGCTACGAATACATCAGCACAGTGTTCTAGAGGCGCTACTCCTTTGTAACAGTATTAGTTCATTTATCATTCAACTTTCATCTCTTCGGTGTTTACATGTCACATGACCTTTTTATAGTTGGTTCTTAACATTAACGTCTTATTTAGGCTACCCCAAAGTTATACAATTTATGACATTGTTATAAATTATACAGCAGCACGGATACCCATAGGGGCTACCTGGTTGTAACTTTATCTGCCAGTTTGCCTTTTAGCATCAGTTGTTGTGATCATGTTATCTCATGACGTTTAGAACATTTGATTATGGTAACTTCAGTCAAAAAGTGGTTGAATGATTTTTAAGTCAACATTCCCATCATATTTATCCAACAGTGAAAATATAAAATTACATTGTTGATGAAAACATTAGTGTTTCCTCTAGAATTTCTTCAGGCCCTGTAGCCATAGCGGATCGATGCTATGCGTGCACCATTATTGGTTATTTCATACACTTTCAATGAAATGATAACATACAGATGATTCAATAAGCTACACTTCACGTCTCTGGCAGAAGTTAGAGCAAATCTAAGGAATACTTTGGTTAACTAAGGTTACTTGGAAAATAAGTTGTTCAAAACTTTGTAAATACAAATAAATAAAAAGTATGAATTACACATGAAATATATTAAATTATATAAATATGGAAGGATGGAATTAGGCTCTCAGTAAAGAGGGGGCAAAGTCTTAAGTCCTAACCTATCCCTACACCCATATTATCACGGATTGAGCCATGAAATCATATGTCGATAGCAAACCATTATACAAAGCCTACTAAAATATATTTAAGATATATTTATGCAATGAACACGCAGCAAAACATCAGAATGAACTCAAAACCAATCATGACTGATTTCTTTATTTCCAAAATTTAAGTAAATACTGGAGGCTTTACTTTAGAATTATTGTTCCTGCTCAGCCTGTAGTAACGTCTAGTCCATGTAATCTATAATAATAATAATAATACATTTAATTTATAATCATAGTGAATAAAAAAATAATACAAACAAAATAATAATCTTTGCAGGTCATGGTCCCTTTATAGAACTTTTTCCTCCTTTCCTTCATTGTGGTAAACCTTCCAACCACTTTATCATTATCAATGTTTATGTCCCGCTCAACATATAGCAGAGTGAGATTAGAGAGTCTGGCCATATCTAGGCATGAACGCAAATACTGGGTTCTTTTTGGGATACAAGTTATCAAGTTTAGCAGTGACCACTGCTGAGGAGTTAAAAAATAATTATTTCAACAATTATAATTTTTTGATTAAAATGTTTTTTCCTGGTTTTCACTGGAGCCTGGTAGTAACGTGTTATTACGGTCAGAAGGTATGTCAAATGCACCTAAAGGCTGATTACAACCACTATTTTTCAGAGAGAAAGAATTAGCTTTTATCTCCACCAGGTGCTGGTGAAACAGATATGGCACTATAAGAAAATCATAAACACGCTACGGCCGTCATAAAAATAAAGGACAATGAGGTGTTGTGCCAACTCATCGCCATCATCGTGGTCATCATTGGTGATGCTAATCCCCTATCTCCATTGTTTTGCTTGACAATATGGTTGTAAGAAAAGGTTTGATAACTGCGAGATTCTCTATTCCCTTGCCATGTTTTGCAGTAACGCCACTTTGAGTAAATGATTGTGTGAGTAGATCACAGATCGTTTGTTGTTGATCATTTTCCGGAAGTCCGTCTACTGGACACGTGCATTTGGGCAAATAGGGCTGCAACTAACAAGCATTTTGATTGTCTAATAATTGATCGATTTTTGAAACGATTAATCGATTTGGATTATGCAATTAGCATTGCTGATGTGCTCCCATGCCAAGTTTTGCAAATCTTGCAGATTTTTGGCCGTGTTGAGGGTGAAATGCTCCCACACCTGGTATGTTTTCTGTCGTGATGGTGTTGCCATGGCACTACTGTTTACTCCCTTCCCCATTACACGGTATCCGAGGCGTTGTCTGGTCCCAAGACCGTCAAAGGTAAGCCACTGTGGTGCTGCCAGATAATGTTACCAACGAATCAACAATGTAATTCGTAATCACGTTCGTAAACTCGTAAATCACAATAGATTTTTGTCGATAACGTTGATTATTCGCAGCAACCCTATGGCCAAACGGAATGTTATGTCATTGGTGGTGTCAGTGTGTTTGTGACCTGGCTGGATATGGTGATATGCTGTACAGCGTCACTGTTATGGACTTAACATGATTCACGTCTTTGGTTATCTGGATGTCTCATCTTGAGCTGACTGTCCAAGACCAGACTCATTAGACTGAACCTTTCATTGACGATTTATACAGATAAACAGATACAAAAACACAGGAAGGTGGCTTGCTATGATTACATGAAGTTTTAACATACCTGCCTGATTGGCAGAGATTTGAAGAGATAGAAATGCAGCCAATGTCTCAGCATGGTGAAGCTGTAAAAATTAAAATATTATTTATGCAATGATTGTGCAGGAAAATCAACTAAAAACTTGAATTATCCTTTGTGGAAGCAGTCAATGGCATTGTGTCGACACCATAATTCTGCTGGATTCCCAAATATTAAATTTCTCTTATTTTGCAAGAATTGAACTTTTTAAACACATAGTATATAGTTTATGCTGCAAGGGTCATTAGAATAATACCAAAACAAGACTTGACTCTCTGCGCTAAGTTATATTGACAGGGACTCAACACACTGTTGTATACAGATTTAGTACAAAACTTAACAAAGATACAAGAAGGGTCATTTTTATATAGAGGGTGATGCAGCCACGTGATGCAGCCACAGGATTTAAGACTTTATTTGTTGGAAATTATGTGTATTCAGTTTCTCTTAAACATCCTTGATATTTCCTTCTGTCTGATTCATTGATATAAACTCTCCCATGAGAATGTCATTAGTCCTCAACTTGAGTTGACTCTTAAAATAAGATAAACCTTTATTACTCCCACAACGGGGAAATTGCAGGGTTACAGCAGCAAAGAGCATAATACAGAATAGCATTATTAACATTGGGGGGGGGGGGTCAGTCCACCATCAGTTCCTTGGTCTTACCCGCGTTGATCTGGAGGTGGTTCCACTGGCACCAGTTCACGAAGTCCTGCGTCAGTCCTCTGTACTCCTTGTCGTCCCTGTCTGCAATGAGACCGACGATTGCAGGGTCATCAGAGAACTTCTGCAGGTGAGCTATGGGTGAGTTGTAGGAGAAGTCTGCTGTGTAGAGCGTGAAGACGAACGGAGCCAGGGCCGTTCCTTGCGGGGCCCCCGTACTGCAGACAACCACGTCCTACACACTCGCATACTGTGGACGGTTGTTTAGGTAGTCCAGGCTGACCAGTGGGCGGAGATGACCAAGGACCAGTCGCTCCAGGGTTTTCATTAGGTGGGATGTTAATGCCACCGGCGTGTAGCTGTTGAAGTCCTTGGGGTGTGGCGTCTTGGGGACAGGAACCACACAGGAGGTTTTCCACAGGAGTCGGTCTGGAGGATTGGGCGCAGATGAGTGGTCGAACCGGTTAAAAAAACTGGTTCAGGTTATCTGCCCACTTTTGGTCCCCTGCAGATTGGGAGTTTGGCCCCTTTAAGCCTGAGATGGTTTTCAGGCCTCTCCAAACACTACTGGTGTTGTTCTGCTGCAGCTGGTCCTCCATCTTCTTCCTGTAGGAGTTCTTCCCCTTTCTGATCATCCTCCTCAGTTCAGTTTGCACAACCTTCAGCTCCTCCTTGTTTCCTGACCTAAAGATCCTCTTCTTCTCCTTCAGGAGGACCTTTATGTCTGGACTAATCCAGGGTTTGTTGTTGGAGAAACACCCCACAGTCCTGGTGGGTATGGTGTTCTCCAAACAGAAGTTGATATAGTCCGTGATACAGTCTGTAAGGTTATCGATGTCCTCCCCGTGAGAGTCACAGAACTCCTTCAGTCTCTTGGGACCATTGCCGCACTGTGCGGGTCAAGGCTGGTTGCCTGTGTACGATGGGTTTGTACACTGGCTGGAGATGAACCAGATTGTGGTCTGATCTTCCCAGGGGACGGAGAGGTGATGAGGTGTATGCCTCCTTGGTGTTGGCATAAAAAAAGTCAAGTATCCTATTGTCCCTGGTGCAGCATGTGACATACTTTGTGAAATTGGGCAGTGTGGTGGACGGGGGGCATGGTTGAAGTCACCAGAGATCAGGCGGAGAGCCTTTGGGTGCTGTGTCTGCAGCCTACTAGTCACCGAGTTGATGACGTCACAGGCAGCGTTGCCGTTGGCAGAGGGGGAATGTGTTTTCACAACTGTACATTTAATTTAATTTAATTGCACATAATGCTCTGTTATTCTGTTTTCTGTATTCTGTAACATGCTCTGCTGCTGTAACCCTGCAATTTCCCCATTGTGGGACTAATAAAGGTTATCTTATCTTATCTTAAGCTGCTATCGCGATACCATGCGAGAACTCCCTTGGTAGATAGTTCGGTCTCATGCTAACGGCTAACAGCTCGATGTCTTTACAGCAGTGTTGCTTTTTAAAAGTGATGTGCCCAGATTTACACCATCTATCATTCATAAACACTGCCAGCCCTCTTCCTTTCCTCTTACTGCTTCCCGCTGTCCTGACCACTTTCAGGGGCTTGAAGCCGTCTAAGTTCGTGTCCGGAGTCAGCATGGTCAGCCATGTTTCTGTAAACACCATGAAGCTGCACTCTCGATATGTCCGCTGGTGCCGCTTGAGCGCCGCTAACTCGTCCATCTTATTGGGGAGAGATCTCACGTTCCCCATGACTACGGATGGGACGACGGGTCTGTAGCGTTTCCTCCTCGCGCGGCGCTGCAATCCAGCGCGTATCCCCAGTCTACTCCTCTTTGGTTCGGGGGGAACCTCGGGCCTCTCCTCGGGCAGCACTGCGGTAGTAACAGCTGATCCCTACTGTAAACAATAGGTGCGTTGCTGAGTACGGAGTCCCCGGAGACGGACACAAACAAAGTTGAAAAAAGCAGGCAGAACAGAGCAAAAAAAAAAGCGTCTCTTCTCTCCATGCCTCGAGGGTTGTGTTCAAAAGCACACTTAAAAAAAAATATAAATACAAATAACGAAAAAAGACAAGTCACTTTGAAGAAAAATGCTCAAGGAGAGCTGGAGCTGCTGTAACAGGCGGCCACACACGAGGGGCACAAATAGTGTTCAAGCATATCTGATTTTGAGCTAAGTCTACTGGGGCTGGAAATCATGAGTACCCACTAGGGTTGAGCGATTATCTATTCAGATGTGTATAATAATAATAATGAATCCTTTATTGATCACATACAGACATACACAGTACAACATAGTGAAATCATTTCTCTGCATTTGACCCAACCCTGAGGGAGAGGTGGGACGCCCCCTTGAAGCGCCCGGGGAGCCAGTCTTGCTCAAGGACCCTACGACGAGTAAACCCTGTTGGGATTCGAACCGATCACCTTCCTATCTTCCGATTCGGAAGAACCGGTCACCTTCCGATCCTACAATTGGGGGACAGGCTATAGCCGGCCATTGATCTTTTATGATCTTATATCTGAAGTACGGCGATTTTCCAGCCTTTTTAATTTAAATGTTAACTGCAGCGGAGCTCGCTAGCTTAGCAGCAGCTTACGTTACGACGAGCAAGGTCTAGGCCTTCAGATCATCTACCGGTTGTTTGTATATCTGCTATGGGGCATTATGGGAGTTGCTAAAATGCTAAAATTAACTTTAGCTTGCCAAAGCTAAGCGCAGAGCTAAATGATAATTATGAGCAACTAAGCTAGGGCTGCAGTAATCAATGATTTTAGTAATCGAGTATTATATTGATTAATCTGGCGATTAATTGAGTAATTAAATAACAATATTGCGTCCCGTGCAACTTTTTTATTTTTTTTTTATTAAATCACTTTTGCCTTGTTCAGGAGCAATAGTAATACACAACACAGAAAATTCAACAGGTCTTTTGAATGAACCACCAATTGTTCCCCCTGTTTAAAAAAACATTTTTTTTTGCTTGAATTGCAAAAAAAACTTTCAACAGCAATAATAACAAATGAGATTTGTTGTTGTTGGATTTATCCTTAGAATTCGGCAATGTTTTCCAGCGCTTTTTAATTTGTTCACAACATCAGTCTATCATGGCTCCTGCTGGTTTTTCTTGAACATGTTTCTAGAGTTCATAATTTCTTACTTTCTCATTAATTTTTAAGAGTGTTTATTAAAGACAAACTCCCTGCTATGGACTGGATCTCAATTGGAAAGGGCATTCTCATTCGGAAAAGGGTGTTTACGAGGAGAAAATCTTCTGATTGTAATCGGAATAATGGGGCCATGAAAACCCACTTACTGTCTCAGTTTATGGCAGTGCAGAATACAAGGAATTAAAGTTAAAACACACATCCACTAACCCCCCCCATTCACTACCACAGTCTGTTATTCTTTGTCTGACTTTTGAACCTCCCCAAATTTGAGGCAGAATGAGCATCTGTTCGCACTCAAAGATATGCTATCCCCCTCATTTACCTACGTTCACCAGGTGAGGTGCGTCTACTGGGGGACGCCGGTCCGGTGGGTGACAAGTGAGGGGAGAAGAGATGACTTATAATAACTTAAATATACAAAGCCTACTGTAGAGAGTTGATCCAGTTTGTAACCAGTAGCTAGCAAAACACAGTCCGCAACACGATGCCCGGGATTAGCAGGCTACCGGCGGATAGTACAAGTGCACCACAACACAGTGTGCTGAATAGTAATCCAGACTTAAGCGAAGTTTCGAGGCAAATAATTTGCGTTGAGGATTTATATTGATCGAGTTACTCAAATTATTCAAGGAATCTTTTCGGCCCTAGACTAAGCGCTAACGTGCAGGTCTACTGAGTAGCTGGAGGACTAACATCACGTAGCAAAAGCAGAAACAGGAGTGGTAGTCTCTTATCACTTTGAAACTCCTTTTCCATGTTAGATTTTTTCTTTCTTCTACTTAATTTTTTCGTTGTTTCATGGCGGCTACAAATCTCTTTCAATAACGTGGAGGAGGTGTGCACTAGATTTTAGATAGGGTTTAGTAAAAAAAAAAAAAAACAAGTTCCATCGGGTTTGGACCAGGCTTGATCAATAGTCTTTTGTTCGGGTTTGGACAAATATTTAAGAAATTATGTTCTGGTTCTCGTCGGGATGTGTCACGTCAGGGATAGCTAGAGTCGGTTCTGTCATGATAGCTAATTTAACATGATGCTTTAAAGATAACGTAGTGAAAACCAAGTGTAACAGTAAAATAAAAGTATTGGATCTACTGCCTGTGCCTCTCTGTTGGCCTATTTAATTTTCCGCATTGGCTGTGTCTTAACGTGACATTGCAATCGGCCCCTGAACGCAGCAGTTTAGTTTGTCTCGTAGTTGTTGGAGATGAGACCCACCACAGTTGTATCGTCGGCAAATTTAACAATGTGATTGGTGCTGATGGTTGGTTTGCAGTCATGGGTCAGCAGGGTGAAGAGCAGGGGACAGAGCACACAATCTTGGGGGGCCCCTGTGCTCACTGTGAATGTGTTCGAGGTGTTATTGCCGATATAAGATGTCACAGTCTCTGTGTATTCCTCAATTGGATGGGTTAACATGGTACACATTTCTCCTATCCAAATTAAACCTTTCTGAATTGCAATGTCGGTTACCTGTTTACATGACCTGTGATCATTTCCAACCCTTCGTTTACGTTCATTGTCTCATCTAATCGGAAACGGCTTTCTGCCATTTGCAGACTATCCACACTCCAGCTCATAAGGTGCGTGCGCACATGTCTGTTTGTGTTTGTGTGTGTGCCCGCGCATCAGGGCGGAACTCTGCCTCACGCGATACAGAGAGCAGTGGAAAATTGTAAACATGCGACCATCTAGAGACAGACATTGCATGCCGTGTAAATAAGATAAATGGCATAAGGCTATTTAGTGTTTAGTAAAAGAACAAGGTATGGACCTGGTCTATAGGGAAGGTATCCTTAAATGTCTTCTGTTGTGATATGGAGCTATATAGAAAATAAAATGAAATAAAATTAACATGACCTTCAAGGGGGGGTGGGGTGCCCCCCTATATATTGGTAGGGGAAACACTGCGGTATATTGGTTTGTTGAGCAACGACCCAATCAAATTGATGTAAAGTGGAAATACCGATATATATATATATCGTCTTTTTTAAGATATGCCTTTATTATGAAGTTACTACCTGCTTACGCCTGCAGTGTTTCCCATAGACAGACCTACAGACCAATGGGAACTGTCAGAGGCCGCAGTTTAATTTTTTCTTTTTAATGTGCTCCCTGTTAAACGTTAGCATTCACTTTCGCGGATAACCCGTTTTTAAAATGAGAGATAAAGGATTGCAGGTAAAAGTTTGAGTGTTTAATATCTCACAACAATGTGGATAATAATAAGTGCTGAGTCGTTTATCTTAATGCTAACATATAGCCGGAATTGCCTTATTCATACTTACGTTGTTAGCATTGACGGCACAACCTTAATCAAACAATATACGAGTATTTTACAAATAAATATAAAAAACTTAGCTTTAGCTTGGATAAGTTAAGCGCTAACTTGGATTTAACGCTAACTATGAGGTCTACTGAGTAGCGGAGAGCTAACATCGCATAGCACAAGCAGGAACAGGAGAGTTAGTTTCTTTTAACTCCTGAACTTATTTTTTTACATCTTTTTTATTTCTACCACTTTATTTCCACATTGTTTCATGACAGCTACTAATATTTCTCAGGTGACTATATGGAGGACATGCAAAGAGTATGGATACCTGGCTGAAGTCCGACAAATCCAGTTGGAAACTAAAAGTCCGAGTTGGGTTTGGACACAAAAGAACTGAAGGTCAACCGGGTACCAGTCTAGATTAATAGTCTGTTAGCCACGCCACGGTTTCGGATAACTATTAAGAAATTTTGTATTTTGACTTTTTCGGATGGCTGCCATGAGCTCCTCAATGCAGCATAGCTTATGTGTTGTATCTTTAGCAGTAAATTCTCGTGTAGTAGCAGAATGTAAAGCACTTTTCATGAGAAGCTCGTCTTTGGTTAATTTATAAACTACTGAAAACAATTAAAGGAAGAGATAGTTTTGTGTTCATTTTAGACGTACAGTCTAACGAAACAGTTCGTCAGTGGTAAGACAACATTTCCTTACATTTATAACTGCTGATGACAGTGTAATGTTTGTGTATGAAGAGTTAAAAACAACAGCAATAAGGGCATGGGGTCAAAAACAGGCCCTTTTATGGTTATGAACTCTCCAGACATGAGTTATAAGGGTAAACAGACGAGCGATAATGATGGTAACAACAACTCCGTACTCCAGATAGTGTTAACTGTGTCGGGCTCGGGAAGATTTGTTCATCAGAAACATAAGGTCTGCTGGGTTTGGGCAAGGGCTGGTCACTTGTTTACCAAAATCGTTCAGGCAGGGACATACATTTGCCCGTGTGCCGTGCACTACTTTGCAGTAGAGCATTAGATAGGTGGTTATAATGTCATGGTTGATCAGTATATACCCAGAGGAAAAGGGTTGCAGCTCTGTCTCTGTGACCTTCTCGCCCCAGACTTCACAGAAGCTCTACATAAGCCTGCCACATCCTTGGGCCCTTATATGCTGCCTCGTCCATTGAGTGCAACCAGCTGAAGATCCAAATAGGAATGAATGCCTGGGTCGTGAATAAATTGAACAATCTTGGGTGTCAATGTTGAAATCCCACGATGTTTGTAATAGTTTGATTTAAAAAAAAATGTTTTACTTCCGTGTCAAACTTTCGGTTTTACTGAATTAAACCAAATTCAATTACTCTAGCAGTAAATAAGAAGTGACTTAACTAAGTTTAGCATTAGCTTAGCTCTCAATCACCAAGTCAACAATGGAACAAGTAAGTGTGACAACATTGTGTTTACAAGATGTTGTTTCTGGGTGACGGGGCTAATTGTGGTTTCCTCTGCGTTACTATGGAGGCTAATTGAATGTAAGTTGCACAGGCGCCACAGCTATGTGACAGATTGTATCTTCGGCAGCAACAAGACTGGGAAAGCCTACGTTTGTTCTAAAGCTGGTATTTTCCTCTTAATGCTGTTATCAGTTATTGGAATGTAAGATTCCTGGAGCAATGCACATTGAGTCTGCTATAACAAGTGATACTATACTGTTGTTCAGTCAAGCTTTTGGAAGGCCATCCATCACAGAGCTGATGTTGTTTTATTTTTTGAATAAAACTTGCAACTGAAACTTGATAGCTTTTGAAAGTGCTGGTGCTCCGTTCCTTCTTTTTTCATGCCCCCCAAAAATGGAAGCATTTATGGTTACCATTCTACATTCATAACATAGAATATTGCATGGTATCAATAAGTAAAATCATTAGCTAAAACATCTAACCACTGAGAGGTGAAGTGACATTATCTCATTACAAGAGGTGCACCGATTGCTTGGCCCATTCCGATTACCATAAAGTTCGACCTGTCGATACCGATTTTGGTTGGTTCCAGTTTTTTTTCCGCTTACGTTTTAAAATCATGAGCACACTCACATATACAGCAGGATCATAGCTGGGTCTGTGCTCCCGCTAGCTATAGCTGCACTGCCAACGTTAGCTTCTTGAAACTTGGTATGTTCTTTACGGGTGATTAATTCTTGGGGTGATCAGGTTAGTTTTCCCGAACGTTTTCGGGTTGTTCCTTCGCAAGAGCTACAGAAGCACAAATTGCTGAAAAAGTTCAGATAAAAAGGTGTCTGAACATAAGGTGACATCACATAATTGTTTCAGTACCAAAAAAACAAGCCTTCACAATATTAAGCTGGTGGTTTTAATATTATGGCTGACTGGTGTAATTATAACAAGAGGGCTTTGGGGACTACTGTTGTATATATATTACGGAGTAGAGTCTATCCACGTCTTGTAACCATAGCTTGACAGTAGGGCTGAAACGATTCCTCGAATAATTCAAGTAACTCAATAACTAAAAATCCTCCTAGACTAATATTCAGCGCACTGCGTTGTGGCGAGCTTCGCCTGCACCTAACCATTACGTCAAGTAGACGCTCAACCAAACACCTCAAACATTGAATGGCTGTTTGATAAATACGGAAACGAATACTCACAATTGCGGGACACTCAACGGAGAAGTGGCCTAGATCGTCCCGTACCATCAGCCGGTTGCCTGCTAACCCCTGGCGTCGTGATGTAGTCCATGTTTTGCAAGCTACGCATAGCAAACAAATTTTCTGTTTTGTGTATTACAAATTTTCTGTTTTGTGTATTATTATTGTTCCTGAACGAAGCAAAAGTGATTTTATTTAAAAATAATTACAGAGTGGCGGAGGCACAGAGGGTAGTGCTGCTGCCTCACAGCAAGAAGGTACCGGGTACAAATCCACCTCTGCCGGCCTTTCAATACGGAGTTTGCTTGTTCGCCCTGTGTATACATGGGTTCTTTCCAGGAACTCCGGCTTCCTCCCACAGTCCAAAAACATGCAATATAGGTGAAGTGGTGACACTAAATTGCCCATAGGAGTGAGTGTAAGTGTGAGTGGTTGTATGTCTCTATGTGTCTGTGATGAACTGATGACTCGTCCAGGGTGTATCCCGCCTGTCCCCTGATGTCAGCTGGCATAGTCTCCAGCCCCCCGTGCCCTGAACGGGATAAGCGGTTGATAATGAATGAATGAACAATATTTCTTATTCAATTACTTGATTCATTGCCAGAATAATCGACAGAATACGCGATACTAAAATAATAGATGTATCAATCTAATTTTAATGACAACAAACCCCGCCTGCTGGTGTTGTTTATTTTCCAACATTATATTAAAAATCTCCAAAAACAGTACAGCTTTACTTACTTCATGTGGTTTCTGTTTTTCCTTTCTCCTCCTATTCAGGAAATCAAAACCCAGAGTCATTACAACCACGGGTACAACGACAATGTCAGCCGTAAGAACCATGTGGACGACTACAGCACGTGGGACATTGTCAAAGCCACACAGTGAGTGGATCATGCCTGTATGTTGTTGTGTCATGCGATTGGTTAGATTTAGATGTAAGCTAAATAAAAAAAAAAAAGATGGAGCCTCAATTCACATTCTTTTGTCTGAGGATGCTCCGTCAGTTTTATGCAAAAGTTGATCTGTCGTAAATAAGATTTTTTTTTTATAATTTAACTTAAATTGCCTGTTTAAGTTCACGATCGGCTTGACCTATTGTGGTAAAAATAATTTAAGAAGTAGTGTGTGGAATTGTAGACAATAAAGTAAGCGAAGATAAGGCTGTTTGCAGCATCTGCAAAAATGTTTGCAGCAAATGCAGGCAGCAAAGGCAACATCGGCTGTACACCCTTGTCTGCCATCCCTTTCAAGATGCACAGTGGAGTTTTGTTAAGTTAGAGTCACTGTATCTCTGCTTAATGAGGGATTTTAAAATACATAAAAAACAATTTGGTCAAATGTACAGTTTATTATTTTCTGACTGGTCGTCATTACTTGACGGAAGCAGATTTAAGTGTTCATTTATCTTTTTTTATTTGATAAATGGGGATACATCATGATTTTTGTATTTGTTGAATCGCTTAAAAAAATCTAATAGTATGAAAATCTTGCATTTTGTCATAAATATCTTGATCTTGGTTTGCTAATGGTCACATTACCACCAAGAGGATGCGGCAATGCAACTGCAGGCTGTTTGTAACAGCTTTTAACAATCGAAGAGTGCTTTTACCACCACAGGCAGGTAAAAAAAGGCATTTTAAAACATACAACTAATTTAAAGAAATATAGTAAAAGGAGATGCAGTGCTAACTGCCTGGTTAAATAGTTTATCACAAGCTTAACACACTATGCATCAGAAGTGCAGAACACACATTAGCCCTCATCTCAAAGATGGTAGCTAAAGACATGCAAGCATCAATCATAAATCTGGATTTATGTGGCTTTGATTTGAAGCTTCTAATATCTGCTAAAGACTGTAGCAAGCTCTGATTACACAGTGTATTTTGGTCTGAGTATTTCAGGTGTTAGTATTTGTGTCTGCATTTTTAACCCTGTTTATCTGAGTGTTAAAGACCCCAATGCCTCTCCGTCACTCATCCGCAGGTACGGCATCTTCGAACGTTGCAGGGAGCTGGTGGAGGCAGGCTTCGATGTTCGACAGCCAGATAAAGAAAACGTAACACTCCTCCACTGGGCTGCTATCAATAACAGGGTAGACCTTGTCAAGTGAGTCCAGTGATATTTTATATGAGGGTGGTGGTGGCAGAGTGTGAAGCAGTCTGAACCCTAAAATAAGCTGGAAAAGCATGCTTTTAGTCCATACTTGTGACTTCAATGGATATGTGCAATCATGAGATCACTTTCTTTTATGTGGTACGTTAATGAATTTTAATTAGCGTTCCCTGGCTACCTCTCAAAATGAAAATTGCAGTTTGGATGTCACGTCTCCACTTCCTTTAAAAATTACGAGATTATACGCTACGTTCTGACTCCTTTCCACCAGAACCAGCAATTACTTATATTTCTTCTGTGGGATCAGACCGCACATACTAGCCTCTGCCTTTGGCACCCATTACCCTGTTTTTGGTTCACCACTTGTTCCTCTTTTAAACCGCTTTCTTTTGGTACTAACGTCTGCAGATCAGGAACACCCAACACCATGCATTCCTTGAGATGATCTGATCGAGTCGTCCAGCCATCACAATTTGATTAAAGTCAAAGTCTCTCAGATTATTACACCCGACCATTTTTCTTGCTTCAAGCAACGTCAGGACCAAATGTTCACTTGCTGCCTAATATAACCTACCAACTGACAGGTGCCACAGTAATGAGATAATCAATGTTCATCACGTCACCTGTCAGGTGTTAAAACCTTATGGCATATCGATGCAGATAGTCAATCAATCAATCTTTAATTATATAGTGTCATTTCACAACAACAGTTGTCTCAAGGTGCTGTCCAGAAAGAGCAGGTCTAGACCAAACTCTTATTTATTTATATATATATATATATATATATATATATACACACACACACACACACAATATGATAAGTACAAAAAGAAGTAAGATTAATGCGTAGCTGCAGTGTGAAGTTTCATGTGATGGTTGTTTGTGTGTGTGCAGGTTCTACATATCAAAGGGAGCTATTGTGGACCAGCTGGGAGGAGACCTCAACTCCACACCTCTACACTGGGCAACCAGGTGATCACTTACATCGCCACAAATAACATCTACCATTATACGGACATATAGCATGAACTGAACCTTTATTTACTTTCGCCTTAAATATGAACCATGACTTTAAAATTGAACGTTGCTTTTCCTAATTTCAAAGTGCTCTCACTAACCTGCAGTTAAAGCAGAAACTAAAGCAAACACAGATCACGTCCTCAGTCGCTACATGATTCTTTGAATGAATTATACTTCCTTCATACTATTCTTTTAATGATCATCATGCTGAAACTGGTGAGAACGGTATGGGTCATATGAATCTACCTCCCCTCCCTCAAGCAGACAGAGGTGCATAGCATGCTCTTGCCCTAAATTATTGATAGGTTTTACAACAGGCATCTGTACCATCGCCAACTCGCAGACACTCAGGAGTCCTGTGTCAGCCTCCAGCTCCAACCGTCCAATGACCTTTAATGCGCCCCAGCCCCCCTAGTCTGGATGAACTAAGACGCATGTTGGCGTTGAGAGGTCTCCAATTATCGGCTACACAAAGAATTATGTTTTATGTCACTATCATCAAATCTCCATTGGTGGTGTAGGACTTTCTTAGATCTTAAAGAATCTGTATAATGTCTGAAATAAAGCTTGCAGCAAATGACATGCAGGACTGAAGAGACAACCGTCAAACAATAACAGGATACATGAATACACAGTGTCAGTCTTTTAATACCACAGCAGCATACAAGGCCAGGTTGTTCATGTGCAAATACAGCCGTGGATGTAAATAGACTCTGACCCTTAAACCATTTTCCCTACTCAGTGATTCAGTGAGTGATCAAAAAGAGTTAGCTGTTCTTAAATGTTATTCCTATATCAACCAAACTACAAAACTTTCTGCCACATAAAATGAGACGGATTCAGTAAAACTCAAAATAATCTGCCTTTCGCTGTTAATGAAAAAAGCTAATTTAGTTCCTTCATTTGGTCCGTTTTGTTGAGCAGTGAGGACTGAGATGTCAAAATAACTTAGTGTTTGTTGCTTGTTTATCATTTCTCAGACAAGGTCATCTATCTATGGTGGTGCAGCTCATGAAATATGGGGCAGACCCCTCTCTGATCGACGGCGAGGGCTGCAGCTGCGTTCATCTGGCCGCCCAGTTTGGTCACACCTCAATCGTGGCCTACCTTATCGCCAAAGGACAGGTAGGAAACACTGCAACTTATGTCAGGGTTCCTCCAAAGTCTTTAACAACACACTTAATGTGTTGATGTATTATGTCAGAAATACGTTTTAGTATCTTAAGAGAAAACTACACTCCTGTAACTTTGGACATGAATTCCTGAATCAGAATTCAATGTAGAATAGGTTTTTGTTTGAGAACTTAATTTTCTTTCCTTCAAAATGAAATGTTGTGACAAGTTTGAGGGATATATCTTTTTTTTCTGCTCTGTCTTCAATATTCCTTTACATTCAGCACATTCTAGAATAAATGTGAAATAGGTCTTACATTCGAAGTACACTGGACTTGAGAAGCCTTACAATCAACTTTGTCAGAGTAATCTCAGTGCATTAAAAGTAACTTAATTAACCTGTTTTTTTCTCCTGTTTGTGTCCGTGTCCTCTGGGGTTTGTTAGCCCCTTGGGGATAAATCCACATTTTGAAAACTTCTGTTACCTATGACCTCCATCAGGGGGAGCTCTGCCCTTTCTCTTCAGCTTTCACCTCTTTCTCAGCTCCAACTGATTATTGTATCTTTCCTCTCTTTCAGGATGTGGACATGATGGACCAGAATGGCATGACTCCCCTGATGTGGGCTGCTTACAGGACACACAGGTGTGTGTGCTCTTTAATTATGACCACACTGGAGCTGCATTATGATAAGTTGCTGTTGTGGCTCACTCTGCCTCAGCAGGAATTGTTAATGACACAGTTCAACTAACTAACCGACAATCATGAAAATGATTGCCTGGATCAAGCCTGAAACGCCAAGTAGAGGTGCACTGAAACCAGCGTACAAGCTAGAGCATGTTTCTGCTGACAGCAGCTACACGCGCACACGCCCGCCCGCCCGCGTGTCCCGGTGTTACTGCTGAGCTTCATTGGAATATTTTCTTGCGAAGCCATAATAAATAATAGTCATTGAAATTACTGATTGAAGCGGGGGATTGCATCACAAACAAAGATGTAATGATCAGACAATACAATCCGATGCACAAAAATTGTCGTATTTCAAACAGTTAGAAGTAGTCGTGCTCAGTTGATCTGTGATCAGATCCGAACCCCCCACGATCAGGATGCACATGAATAGCAGACCAGTTGCAAAATGTAACTATATTTGTGTGAAAACAGCTTTATGGCTGCATTTGAAATGAATATTAACTACATCTCGGTGCAGAGTTCCAGAGAGAAAATGTACACAGTGCAGTAATGTGGCCATGTGAAGGGGGTGTGATGAAAACTAGTCAACATTGAAATCACAAGTATGTGAGCACCTTAGTTTCTCACACCCAAATGGTCACCGCCTAAGGAGGAACCAAGGCAAAAAAAACTTCTCACCGAAGTCTAGAAGTAGAATCAGAGTTAGTTAAAGATGTTCCCAAATCTATTGGGATGTTTGTTAATGCAGATATGAGGTCATTCTTTGCTGTAGAAAATAGAGGGTTTAAAAATATGATGAAAGCCCTTGAGCCATGTTATGAAAGCCACTCGCTCACACAGTATGAAGAAGTCTGCTGCTTCAGACTCTGACGGTAGAAAATTAAACGTATAGCACATATGAATCTGATTCATGTTCTGACAGGAGCAGCATTAGAGTAAAGCCAGTGCCAATAATAATATGCTAGTCAGCAAAGATGATAAGAACCCAGTAAATCCAGTGATAGTCGCTGGACTAGACCCCTTATAAAATTGACACTCATCTTTGGAAAATTTATCTGAAATGATAAGATCTGGTCTGCACTGCTTTATTTATTAAATTATTTGCTGGTGGTTGTTGGAAATGTTATCAGTAAAGAAAGGTGCCTCATCTTGCCACATATTGCACTTTAGCGTAAAGAGGGCTTTGCGACGATCCCTGACCTATGATAATAAATTACAAAAGAGCCGTGAATGAGCCTTACAGCTCAAGAGATTAATGAATTAATAATTGCAATGAATTATCCTGATCTCTATACTACTCATATTGGCCATACTCATGCAGCCCTAGGTTGTATCAGGAAGGCTAAACAGAGGTTTCTAGGATTGTTAGATCTTGGCAGAAGGTATGCGCTATACTTTTTTTTTTATAGATCAAGTAATTAATAGTTTATTATTGGTATATGCAGCCCCGATCAGGGCTTAACTCCTGTGTTTCAGCAAGAATAGTTAAGACCAATGGTGTTTGGTTATAAGGTGTTAAACATGAGCCTAAACTATTCTCTTTCACCTTCTGATGAGACTAATTTGACTCAACTCGACTTCATCTTTCCTCTGTGAAACAGTGTGGATCCCACACGGCTGCTACTGACGTTCAATGTGTCTGTCAACCTGGGCGACAAATATCACAAGAATACAGCGCTGCACTGGGCCGTGCTAGCCGGCAACACAACTGTTATCAGCCTGCTGCTGGACGCCAATGCTAACGTTGATGCACAGAACATCAAGGTAGGGGCCGTCCTCATTGTTTTATCCTCTCTCTGTGTGCCTTCAATATTTTTCTGATAAGGTCAACAGAATGTTACAAAGACTGGTAAAAATTTACTCTAGAGTGTGATGGTCTTGTTTTTAAGGGAGAAACGCCGCTTGATCTCGCTAAGCAAAGGAAGAACGTTTGGATGATCAATCACTTACAGGAAGCACGGCAGGCCAAAGGCTACGACAGCCCGTCCTACGTGAAGAGACTGAAGATGGACAAGGTACACAAACACACTCTTGTAGTATACATCGGAAGGCAACGACAGCTGTCTAAGAATATATCCTGCTGCGTAAATCTGATACATGTGCCAGGAAAGGATAATGTTAAACACTTAAAGCTGATATTGTCTGAAAAGACGGACTCATTTCAATCAGACATGTTCAGAACTGCCTTACATCATGCTGAACTCTGGGGTTATGATTATCCTTCAGTCATTTCAGGTGTCATTTTGTCAGTTGTGTACTTCAGGATGGAGACGCCTTAAATGACAATACGCAAAGTCACTTCATATGGACAGGTCAGACAACACTGGGTGGTCATTCCCTCATCCTATAATAAATCCTGACACGTCATCCATCCATTTTCTACTGCTTATCCGGGGTCGGGTCGTGGTTGCAACAGGCTGAGAAGGGATTTCCAGACATCCCAGGCCCCAGCAACACTCTCCAACTCATCCAAGGGGATCCTGCGGCGCTCCTAGCACCGATGAGATATATAGTCCCTTAAGCAAGTCGTGGGGCTAACTGGGGGTCTCCTCCCAGTTGAGCCTTTGCGTTTTTGTTTTTTTTTCCTTGCAAATTTTCAATACAAGTGTTGCGGATGACAATCCGATGCGGTGGATATGTATGGAAATACTGATGTGGTTTCATGTTTTGGCATGCTGTCGCCTTGTTTTGACACAGATTTATAGAGAGAAAATTCTGACTGGCTGTTCACTGCCAACCAGGTTGCTTCAACAACAGAATATGACAGACAATAATTATAGTACGAATCGTAAATTTTGTGTAATCAAGATGAAACCAAACAACTCCTCTTGTCATATAAATACATTATCTTCCATGACAAGAGGGGTGAAAAGTAGTTCTCAATGTTTGTTTCCGCTGATATCCTTTGCCCAATAATATATTCTTTTCAAAAGAGAATTTATGTGCTTTCAAAATCTACTTGTCTTTGCACAGAAAGTCCAACTGTACACTAAGGAATGAGCCACAAAATGAACACAAAAGGTTGTTTTGTTTTTTAACGCAACTTAAATGTGCTGTTGTCTGTCCACTTGTCTGCTGGGATGTTATCAGTTAATCAAGGTAAATTGTAGAAGTAGACATTACAATTAGCCAAAAATAGTTATTAGAGATAGTGTCTTGTATAATAAATAGGCTGCAGAATCAGTTTAGTGTGTGAACTTGATTCCAGATCCATGGTGACTGCCCTGATGCTGTAGTGAGTGGAGTAGTATTGGTGCTTATGTTATTGTTCACGTCTCATTAGTCTAAATAGATAAAAAGCCTATTACTACTATACCATACATCTATACCATGTATACTCCTTTTTCTAAAGTAGCATTGTATTAGTATTGTAATGATGAACATGTAACTATCAGCCATAACATAATAACCACCGTATCTGAGTAACTTTGACATGGGCCAAATGGTGATGGCGAAAGGGTTATCTAAGGTTGGGCAACTGGATCGTCTCATTCCACAGAAGAGCTAACGTGGCACACATTGCTGGAAAAGCTGATTTTTGTTCTGATAGGTGTCAGAATATGCGGTGCATAGCTTGCTGCGTATCTATACACACTGCTGAAGGCAGTTTACAGGAATGGAAGAAGATGGCCTTGACTGGATCATGTTTTCTTTAACACGAGGACAGCGTTAGAGTTGCTTACCTTGGGACGTGATGGCACCAGGATGCATCATGGAAAGAAGACAAGGCAAGAGAGGCAGTGTGATGCTTTGATTAATTAATAAGCCTTGGGCCCTACTATTCACGTAGATGTGGGTCTCCAAATCCATATTTACATCTCAATCCAACCCAGCATCTATGGGATGTCCAATCCACAGAAACCCCTCCTCGTATCTTCAGGAACTTGAAGGATCTGCTGACAGTATCTTGGTGTCAGATACTGCAGCCCACTTTAAAAGTCTGAGTCCACCATTTTATTTTTATCTACTACCAAAGGTTGAGGCAACATAAAATTGGACAGGTTGTAATTTTATGGCTGATTGGTAATGACTATTGGAATGTGCCCTGATGACCCAGTGGTTTGATAATTCTAGATCATATTGTTGCTTCAGAAATAGGCGTTAAAAGATTTTTTAGCTACAAAGATCTCAACAAAACTTAATTTGATTTTTTTTTCTTTCCTTTATTTTTTCAGCTCTTGTCCAACCCACACCTGTCTCGAATTAATTTTACTTTCTTACTTTCAACCTTTCTCATGGCCATTTAACCTTCACCTCCCTTAAAATGTGTCCTACATCTCAATGTTATTTCTACAATCTTCAATCCATGTCTTCTTTTCCAACACTTTGATTACATGTCTTCACCATCTCTCCCCGTATTTTTATTCTTGCTGCAGGAGTTCAGACAGAAGGTGATGCTGGGAACACCGTTTCTCATCATCTGGTTGGTTGGATTTATCGCTGATCTGGATATTGACTCCTGGTTAATCAAAGGCCTCATGTATACTGGAGTCTGGGTGGCTGTGCAGTTCCTCTCCAAGTAGGTCTGAACACACATAACTCGCACCATTCCCACTCAGACTGTCCTTTCTGCTGGTTGCTACCTAAATTAATTCTTGTTTAATTAGATCAGAGATGCTACAACCATTTAGATGTGATCCAGATGGGTCTTCAACAGGGGCCCCCCACCTTCAAAGTGTTTTGACCTTAATCCATCAACGCGCTCTAGTTTCCAGTTTCCTGTACCCCTGTTTACCTAATGAACATGTATTAATAATAATAAAGATAATACATTTAATTTATAACGCACTTTACATTGGGATCAAATCTCAAAGTGTCACAAGGTAAAAGCAGATAAAAACATCAATAAAAAATATAATAATTATATAAAAATCATTATTATTATTATTATCACAATACCAAGTAATAACCTAAGTCATTATAGACGAAGAATGTAGGATTTGGCATTTTCTTGTTTTGTTATCATAAAGACAGCAATGGTTGGAATCAGAATTATTAAGTTTTATACACACAATCTTGGCGACAATAACAAATAACTGCAGATGTAAATATTCTTGCATGCAAACATACAAATATTTATAATTAGCATTATAATTCCGAGATTCCACACCAAACATTGGCAGTGACAAATACACTCACAGACTCCCCCCTGCTTAAACCACACAACTGCTGCTATCTGGTCCTGATGGTAGATTTGTAGTGGTTTTATTACTCTTCTTTCTGTGACAACAATAAAACAGATCATCCAACATGTTGAGTTTGTTTTTACCGTCGTTCTTTGGGTACCTACTGAGCGAAAAACTATTGTGAGCGTCAGTCCAAATGAGTCCAGCCCCAGCGTGTCATCAGGTATTGGTGTGGGGTTATTTTTAGCGTGGGAAGCAACAAAGTACAAATACTATGTTACTGTACTAAAGTTTAGCTTTCATGTCTTTTTTATGCTACTACTTTTTACTTTTAAACATTTTACTTTCTTGCTGTTTCTTTTTACCTTCTTACTACTTCTTTTTACTTTTATAGTACCTCTTTTTACTTAAAAACTTCTTTTTCTTTTAGACTTTTTACTTTCTTTCTACTTACCTCAACACTATGAGGTTATGTTTTAAACAAGTAGCTGCACTCTTGAGTTAAGACTGTCTGTACATCTGCTCCCTGTTTTTTTTGGTTTATGCTGATGTCTGCCTCCAGGTTTCTCTGACTCATATGTGCGACGGGGAGCAGGTTTCACCTCTGCAGGAAACCTTGAATACACATTAGTTATGAGCAGAGCAGATGTCAGGGAAATCTGTGCAGATTTTGATTTCAACCTACACGAAAAAATCGAAGTTGTGTTAAATTGTAATGAACCTTTAACAGTAACTGTTATTGCCAGGTGATGTTGACTTTGATAGAAAGAGAACTACGGAGAACTTTTATGAAACAAATTCAACCTTGGGAAGACACACGGTGGATACCTCTGACCCTCCTTCTCTCTGTGCAGGGCGTTCTTCGACCACTCCATGCACAGCGCACTCCCCCTGGGAATCTACCTGGCCACCAAGTTCTGGATGTACACCACTTGGTTCTACTGGTTCTGGAACGATATCCTTTCCCATCAGACTGTACTAATTCTGACTTTGTTTCCTTACATGAATAGTTTGATGTAAAAGAAACGGGAAGCTTCAGCCAAAGGCCTTTTAGCCTACATAACATGAAAATTGAAATCCGAAGTAACAGCAATCGTGACTTTGCTATTGCATTTAACGAAATCGGTTTAAACTAGCGGTTTAAATTTTGAACTAGGCCTGTAACACAAAACCTTTTTATATTTATAGTTTACTTTCTGCAGACTTTAAAGAGTAGCTTAACCAAAACTTAAAGACAAATGAACTATTATAAGCAATTTTGTGTTTTACTAATTGATTTTTTCTACAAATGTTGTATTATGAGTTTTCCGAGGAAAGATGACCTAAAGATATCTCATGCATTCCCTGAATACCATGATCACGTGCCTCCTACCATGGGGATTAGCACATTACTGTCATCACTGCAATTCATTGTGCTTCTCATTTGGCCGGTAGAAGCGACAGAGTGCATGTGCAGTGTTATTTATTTGGTGGAACCTCATTTAAGCCTTAAAGGCCGGCTCACGTTTAGGCATGCCCAGTCACTGCTTATCACTCGTCACCTGCATTATAAGGGAGACGGTATCATCCCCACACATTTTGACTAAGTCACCAATTTGTTGGTATGGGCTTCTTCTCAAAGAAGAAGCTTTTCAATAGAAATACACATGCTGCACAATCACACCATGATCCCGCAAACATTTATGTCAGCTGCTTGGACAACATAGTTAAAGCTGTCTCAACCTTTTGAAGATCAATGACCTCATTGAGTGATGGATTATTTGTTAGTTAACTGGAGTTAAGGGTAGTTTACCCCCTCTTCTCCCATTTCACCTAAATTTATAAATTCAAGTTTGTCCCTAATTGGCAAGCCGATTCATTCCTATTTATACTGACTTATTATCCTTTCCCCTACTGGGTTTTAACATTATGGTTGCCCATGTAGGTCAACAGTTTCTGAACTATGCTGAAATGAGATGAAAGACAAACAACCAAACAAAGAGAAGTGTCACAGTATGGCATTGCTTTATGTATTGGAATATGTTGCTTACATCATTGAGAAATAACATTAGAACAGGTAGCTGGATGCTGTTGCTTCTTCATTGCTGTACAAAAATGATCCATACCTCTCCAGCTCTACCTAAAGGTTGGTTATCTTCTCTTGAACTTATATCCACTACTCTAAGCTCACCATTGAAATAGAGAATATGTCAGATAATGAAGACGTTTTGGTCCCATTTTTGGATGATGTCCACGGGAGACGTCATCACCAGATAACCCTTGTATTATTCAGAGATCATCTGTTTGGAAAATTATAGAGAGAGCTCCATCTCTATTCACCTGTTTTTATGTACATTCTCCATTTGTGCAAGAAAGCCCTGAGTGGAAATAAATGTATGGAGTGTTGGTTCAAATGGCTCCTGACTGGAGAATTAGCAACACTGACTTCATGGTAATCATTTTCTTTTGTCAATTCTCTGGAAAGTTTCTTAGAAATTTGGTTGACCCACATCAGATTGCACGTTTTTTAAGACTCTGCCTACCTTAAATCAACTTTTGAGAGCCGAAAGCTTCTGAAGCTATTCTACTATCCCTGAAGCAATTTGTTTGAAATATATTGCCTCTTTTGCTCTGCTGAGCCCCCTCAGTGTTCTTGAGTGCGTGGTGTCACAGGAGGCATCGATGTAATCTGTCTGACCCTTCGCAGGCTGGTTACATAAACTGTGGATCGAGGCCCAGCACGGGTTGCTGAAGCTCCACATTTTGCATTTTCACTGAACTTCCATTTAACTTTAATTTAAACAAAATTTGAATATAAACCTATTATTTTTGTCATAGCTTAAAATATCCCTATATCTGGTTTGAAGATTATATGTCTGAAACTGAAATCTAAAGGGGGACGATTCCATTCTGTCTTTACATTTTTGGGTGTTATTTAAATTAAATCACTTGTAATAAAGAGAAGGTAATGCAGTGTTGAGGGACAGACCGAACACAACAGATTTATTTTCTCATCACCTCTCTTTAGAGTTGCCCCCAGGTATTTTGTCTTTGTTCCACTATCTGGGTTGTAGCCTTTTAACTGCTTGTTATGACCCAGTTTTGCCATGTGAGCTCTTTATCCTCCTCAAGCCTGTGCTTGAAATCAGCTCATATAATAATGGCGGAGATGTGTGGCAGCATATTTCTACCTAGATCATATTTTCCTTAGTGGATAATTCTCTTCACTGCATTTCTTGCAGGGGAATCTGTGAAATCAGTAGAATGATGATGTTAGAAATAAGAGCTGACGTTCCAGAGGAGCGAGCGCTGTGTCAGTTACACGATACATGTTATTTATTCTCGAAACCTTTTGTGTCTTCACTCTGGTGTTTTTGAAGTCATCATTATGGTCTGCAGAAACCACATTTATAAATCTGTCTCTGAGGTCAGCTGTTACAGAAACGCTTCTACACACGCCTCATCACTCAGCCTTTGTAAATATTGATGGTGCTAATGGAGACGGCTGACCATCTCTCCCTATGGAGGCATTTAAACCCACTGCTCTGACCAGTCGCGTTGAGCTCTGCAGCTTCAGACCAGGGAGGCGCTCCTGGGAGTGTTTTACCAGTGTCTGAGGACAATATCATCACCCAGTTCTTTATGGAGATACTTTGAGGATTGATGCTTTGAGTTGTCTTCATGGAATTGTGGAGGAGTCTCTTATTCCGTCACTCTTGAAGCCATAATTACGCTGGGGTGATGACTAGGTAATATAGCTCCTCCTTCTCAACTACAAATGAAAGTGCTGCTTTGCCTTGACCCCCTCCAGAGTCTAGGACTGCCACTGCTTATGCTGTAACAGACATTGAGGATTTAATGCTTCAGAGAATTTCAGTTTCTGCTCTGATGGATTTGGTGTAAACCTTTAATGTATTGTTTGGACATAAACATCTCGTTTTTTAAATTCCAACAGAATTAAAAAATTAAATGTCTTGTTATACCCAGTCCCTTCATGCAGTGCCATATGCAGGGTTTTATAATAAACAAGGCCATAAACTGGGCTCAAGGGCATTCTGAACAAATTTTGCCTCATTGAAACGCGCAAACTTCCTTCACTCAGTCATGTCCTATGTGTTGCATTTGTCAGTTTCACACGTTTCTGATTCACAGTGATGATTTTGTCATAGTCTGGTTTGACTATAGTATTTGAAACTTTCACCATCAGACTCCTTCACCTGACTGGTTTCCTGTGGGAAACTGCTGACTCATGCACACCTGCGTGGCCTCCTCTGCTCGTAATCACTTAAAGTCTTAACAAAGACAGGCCACAGCTGTGTGCATGTTGTGTGCATTCATGGAAGGAAGTCATGACGAGCTGTTGTATCAGACTTTTAATGATCTCTCCTTGACTCTTAGTCATGCTACAATGAGGTAAAAATCAGTTTGACGTCATTTTAGTAAATATTCATGAATTGACTATCTGTTCATACATGTTTGTAGAGCAATATGGCGTGCATGTGTTTGTCTGGTCCAGCACTGAAGTAGATAAAAGCGCAAACATACTAATGCATATCTTTTCAATAAAGGGGTTGACCTATTTCTGCTTAGATTGTTGTAAATAGTATAAAATGTAGAATTTTTTAAATTTCCTTTAGTTCATATTACCTGTAGAAGCAGACAATCTGTCACATTCACATAATATCAGATAATACTACCCAAAACATTGTAATTAAGTTTTTTAATTGCATTTGAGAATTTTGTCTATTTTCAAAATCAGTGTAAGGAGTCACGTTTAAGGTTTTCTTTGTCAAGTTCAGTCAGCTTGAATAAATTATTTAAACTAAGCATTAATTGCAGAACACAAAAAATAATCGGATAGAATAAAAAGTTAGATTTATGGATAATACTTGAATTCTAACCATTTGAAACATTTATTTAATGGTTCCCCTAAACTTTATAAGTGAAAAAACATATAATGTATAAGATTAAGTAATTAAACTTTTCGAGTAATTTATCATTTAAACCCCCTCTTCCTCTTCTTTTGGCTGTTATCTTTACGGGTCGCCACGGCGGGCCATCTGTCTTCATTTTGCCCTGTCCTCTTCATCTTCTAAAGTGTTGAAGACAATCTTTTAACTGTCCTGAGCTTAAAATGAATAAGATCTGAATGCAGTTAAAAGCCAGCAGCTTTTTCAAAACAGACCAGTTTTGTATTTTAACTTCACCCGTGTACTGATTTATCTTCATCCATGTTACATTTATCTTCCTGGATCAAAATTGACCTCCTTAAAATATAAATTATCTCCCAGTTCCCCTTTTTATTCATCTTCATTTTATTTGTGACCTCAGGATTTACTTACCTTTTTTGGTATCTATTTTAAATTGACCTCATTTACACAAGATAATACCTTGTTTTTGAGGAAAAAGCAGATATTAACAATTATTCTGACCTGAGATCAGATCAGTTGGTTCATTTCATAGTTTATTCAAGAAACTATATTGAAGCCATTTCCCTTATTTGCTAATGATTGCACATAATGACTGTTTCTCTGAATGTCTGTTCTATCCCAGGTCACATTAAAGGCTTTGTATTTGAATAAAACACCAAAATTCTATGATATTAGTGGTCATTGTTTTTTAATTGCAAAAAGCGGGGCATGGAATCATCTGTCTTAATTTACCATAAATCAATGAAAAATAAGCATAATTTTGATATCAAAATGTGAAAAACTGTTCAAGTTCAAGCTGAGGAAACAGGAAAGTTAAAAGACTGCGTCAGAAAAATCTGTTGGTCCATCATCTTCCTTAACCTCACTGCACATCTCCCCTTTGCCACTGTGCATGTGCCCTTCCTGTTAAACACCCTGGCTCTGTTCTACAATTTTGGCAAATCCTGGAAGTCTGACCCAGGAATTATCAAAGCTTCTGAGGAGCAGAAGAAAAAGGTAAAGTTCCAGAACTGAAGCTGTCCCTTGTATTTGAACCACTTCTTTCACTTGAATGGTTTTATAACTTTATGTCAGTCATGGAGTCATGTGGATGTTTTTCGCCTATATTGTATTCTGACGTGATGAATCCAGGTCACTGTGGAGACCTGCTTAATATTGACAACTTGTTGCTTTATAGCCGACTTCACCTCTTGGCCTCGCTGTCCCTCTTTATTACGCTCTGATGGAGAACAACAGAGCTTCTGCTTCTGCCAGTGATTGATGTAGAGCTAAATTTACCCTGCATTGTAAGCGAAGCACAGAACTTGCCGCTGTCCATGCTGCACCAGAGCAAAGGCTTGAAAGCCTTCCTGTCACTACTGAGGATCCCCTTCCACCATTTGTATTCCTTTGAGGTTGTTCTAGATCAAGGTTGTTGCTTCTTTGGTTTATTTGCACAGAAAAGAGATGTAAACAAACTGATAAAGCAAAAGAATTTAAAAACATCTGCATTTAAAGTATTTTTTCTGACAGTAAATTAACCAGTGAAAGAAACTAAATCCCAGAGTAGCTTTTGTCCCAGTTTGTTGTGAATGAGCTGAGCTTCCAGGAAAATCATTCAGTTGGAAATCCCGCTGTCAGCTGCCAAATGGACTTCAGCAAAATACATTTCTTAGTTCATAAATGTTTGCATGCCTCTCATATCCGATTTTTAAAAATCCTGCTTTTGTTTCATGTTTCTTTCCTGCAGACAATTGTGGAGCTGGCAGAGACGGGCAGTTTGGATCTGAGCATATTCTGCAGTACCTGCTTGGTAAGATGAGTACTTAAGAAACTCATCATCCATACAGATCAAATTATCAGCAATAAAACAAACATTAAACTGCTTGGGTGAACTTTCCCTCACAGATACGGAAGCCAATTAGGTCCAAACACTGCGCTGTGTGCAACCGCTGCATCGCCAAGTTTGACCACCACTGTCCCTGGGTGGGGAACTGCGTGGGTATGTTTTTAAAAACACATACCCTCCCAGACAGGCTGCTTGTATTACTCAAACCCACACAGAGATGCAGCTTTTTATTGTGTTTGAACATTTACACTAAACAGCAGCAACACTTGTCCTGAGTGAAGCTATTGGGTACCAAACTGAAAATCTTGCTGAGCTGTTTAAAATATTAAACCATAGTGTTTTTCTCTTAAGTGACTTTAATGGCAATGTGTTTCCAATGTCATAGTTGTGGTACTTCTTTATCCATAAGCCGAGGGAAGCCAGGCTTCCCCAGTTTTCAAAGCAGTTCTTCTTCTGCACATTCTTCTGTACTGTGGCGGCCATGTCATGCTACTGCCGACTGTATTCAAAACAGATAAAGATTTTAACCAGTAAGACGAAGCTGCATAGTCACTGTTATGTGATATATGCAATCTGTCAGGTCTGCCAGTCATCTGGTTCATGCTCTCCATTAAAAATATTGCATGTTCTCGTCCTTAAACTTATTAGTATTTAAACACGTTACCACACTCAGGGTGGATCGTTGTATTCAAAAACTGAATTTACTTCTATACAGAGAGAAAGGGGTATTAAGGGGTTTTAGTGAGGAAAACTATATATATATATATATATATATATATATATATATATATATATAGCTCATGTAGCCTTGTTGTTTTACTTCAGTTGTTTCCACATAGAAAATGACCTCCACTGACACTTATACTTTAAAAATCAACATCACTTGACTTACATACTTTTCAGTATGGAAGGTATTTGTGTTTGTTGAGCACAGAAAAAAAACAGAGTTTGTGAACTCATGTGTTTCTTCTTCTGTCATTCACATATCCCAGCTTTAATAGTTCCCCATATTTACCATGCATAGCTATCAGAGAACATAACAGGAAGTGTAAATAACGAAAAAACAATAATAATTTGGGATTTGATTTATAAACTCTTTGTCACCATTTCTCAAAAGAATTGTGTTTTCAGTCTTGCAAAAATCATTAAAGTATGACCCAACCTCATAGATTGAGAATTAAACAAACCTGCCCTTCAATGGATGTGCATTCTGTTTTAAGATGGAGACAGTGAGCCAAAAATTGAGTGGTGCTCATCCTCATGTTACTTATGGAAACTTGGTCCTACATTCATCAGAAGCATCAGAATGAATCTGTCATAAAACAAATAGATATAGTTACACTGATAAGTCTAGATTTAAAATAATTTAAAAAAAAAAGGGAGTGGGTAGGTCATAAAAAAAACTTACAAGTCTCAATATTCCAAACATCTGAAAACTTGCAATACTGAATAATGAGGAAAAGTTGAATTGACAAATGACAGAACCACAACATGGTGGAGAATGCTTTTAAGGTTAGATGCAGGAAATTCATTCTAGAGGTAAGCAATCGTGACCAGGACTGAGTCCGTGTGGCTGGCTTGAGAAGCTGGAGCCAGAAAGACGTGCAGCTTGTAGCATGTCTATTTTGAAAGCAGGTGGTCAGGAAGAGGCTTGGACACTGAACAAACAAGACCTGTCTCATTACTACCTCATGCTGGTTGATCTGGAAACGGTCCATATGCATAAACATGATAGATCACAATAGATGCCGTTCTGGGTTGTCTTTTAGAGGTAAATACATAGCAGTGTGAGTAGAGCAGTACGTCTGTTCCATTACAATGTTGGTCAAAGACGCCACATGGACTCGTTTAAAGTTTATATGCCGTGTTACACACCAAAACACCTTGTATTTCTTTTAGGTCTCATTTACGCTCAGCATTAAAGATGTAAACCGTCGGAGCCCTCATTGCGTTGTCACATAAAAACGCCTCCAATAATGAAGAATGACATAGGCCAACACAGGCACAGACTGTAGATCCATTATTTTGTATTAATTGTTTTCACTAAGATATCTTGAAAGCATCATGATCTATTAGCTAGCCTGTTTATCAGCTGAACAGGGTGAAACCATCGATGTGTCAGCCTAAGCATGGTGCTACTAGACATCTAAAGCTCTTCAGAGAACCTTTAATACCCTGCTCTTATATCTCATCTTACCGTTTTATACTATAGAAGACAATTTGGGATGCCTTATGACCTGTATAGGCATTTCATGTGAAGCTTTTGCAAACAAGTTTCCTTCTTCTGCTCTGCTGCAATGCACCAGTAATAATTTGTGGGCTAAGACATTTTTTTTGTGATGCGCTTATGGTTGCTTAACATGTCATCCACTGTTATACGTTGATGTGATTGAGATGTTTTTTTATCCGCTATAGGAAGTGGGAATCACCGTTACTTCATGGGTTATCTCTTCTTCCTGCTCTGCATGATCTGCTGGATGATTTACGGCTGCATCACCTGTAAGTACACAAATATTTCCTCCTCCTCATTTCCCTCTGGTTCCGTCCTGCTCCCTCACTGCTGTGCTCTCCGCCCTCAGACTGGAGGATCCACTGTTCCACCAGCTATGCCAAGGATGGTTTCTGGCTCTACCTGACCCAGATCGCCTCTTGCTCTCCCTGGATGTTCTGGATGTTCCTCAACAGCATCTTCCACTTTATGTGGGTGGCAGTGCTCATCATGTGTCAGCTCTACCAGGTCTGGACTACATTTGATTAATCCACATACACATTTCTGCTACTCTGGCATTGCTGACCTCTTTGACCCTTCTTAGATCGCGGCTTTGGGAATCACCACCAACGAGAGAATGAACGCTCGCAGATACAAGCACTTTAAAGTCACAGCCACGTCCATCGAAAGCCCCTTCAAGTAAGTGATGGGTTCTGACCAATTGAGTTTTCCAGTTTGAGCCTTGTGATGAACTGGCGTCTATTGATTCATTCCTTCACAGGAAGGAGTAGTTCTAGTAATGATGCCGTCAACTTTTTCTGACTTATTTAAACTTCTCGGGTCTTCTCTTTTTTCCCCCATTTTTATCTGTTTCTTGCCTCTCTTTTTCTCTCTCCTTCTTCTTTTCTCTCTTACACTTCCTCCCTGCCCATCTCTCTCTAGCCATGGCTGCTTCAGGAACCTCATAGACTTCTTCGAGCTCCGCTGCTGCGGTCTGTTCCGGCCCGTGACATTGGACTGGACCACGCAATACACAATAGAATACGATCAGACGTCTGGCTCAGGCTACCAGCTGGTGTAGAGAGGAGAAAGGGTGCAGGAGGGGACTTGAGTCACCGGATGGAAGGAAGTCTGGATTACCCTCGCTACCCCCCACCCCCCGGCATTCATATTGGAGCGATGTTGTTCTCGGGAATGCTCGCTTTTTTTTTTGGGAACCATCTTTCCCTCACCAATACAAAAAAGAATCAGCCAGGACTAGCATGCTGTTATGGGGAAATGCTACACCCTACACCCGCCCTTCCCCTCTACACCCACAACTACCCTAACAGCGACATGAGACTCCATTAGTGTAGCTCTACTATCAAACCCCTCCACCTCACCTCCCCTCCTGAGCCTTTTGGACGGTGAATTGCTGCCAGGCAGGAGCGGAGAGAGAAGAAATAAACCAATAAATGAAACGGCTCAAGAGACGGCAGCGCCATGAAGTGGCAGTATCGCTCTTTCCCCTCCTTATACTCTTATTTATGGTGTCCCTGTTGATGTGCCCCGTACGTAATGTTTTATTTTGATAGGATAAGGAGCTCTCCTGTGACGAGTAACTGTGGTACCCAGGAAAGCTTAAGGAAAAATGTTTTTTAAAGTTTTTTTTCAAGTATTGTAGAGATAAGGGAATGTCTTTTTAAGGTCTTGATTTTGCACCGTGATGAAATTGGAGTCAAGCTGATGAGGATTTTGCCAACATAGTTGAATTTATCCAGGTGTTGGAGGGGTCCATGTCTCTCCTGCTGGAATAAAGTTGCATCCACCACATATTTGGCAAAGCAGAAGACATGCAGTAGTATTAAGACAAGGCTAAGTGCATGAAATGAGACTCCTCCAGCCCTTCACCATAGTAGGCGTAACAGAACTATCCGACAGACAATGTGATCCAGGTATATTTATTTTAAAACTATTTATAGATTAATAACTATGTTCTAGCACCATCATTTTATCTGAGTAGGTTTTTATGAGACTTAATAATCATGCACCTGTAGCTGTTTGACACAGAAGCTCGGGGACTTTTTACGAAGAACGGGGATGCGTATGTAAGAAGTAGCAGGCAGACGCGGTTTACAGGAAAGGTTCATTCCATGTGTTTTTTCTCAAGAAGCTGTAAAGTCTTATTGTTTTTGTCTGCCTACAACATTGCACTGATTGTTTTTTTTATTTTGTTTTTGTTTTTTTGTTTTGGCCGTTACTGAACACAAGCCCAGCAGCGCCGCTTCACACTGACGCTTCCATTGTTTACAGAGAGGTGGACTCCCGTCACTTCCTGTCTGGACCCCCGCGCAGCAGCAGGATGGACTCATGTGCAAAGAATGAGCATCTGTACATAAACAAGACCTTTCTCTGTTTTGTCGGTGTTAGTTGAAGGCGCTCCTTGATTCCCTCCAACTGATCGGAAAAAATGGAGTGATGTGACTATCCGCCGAGCGTCTGACTGTAGCTTTTTGTGATGTCCCACACTGCTGTCTATACGCATTTAATCCGCCCCCCTCCCCGCCAAGAAACTCCACTGCATGTACGATGCTTGGGACAGCTGGGCTCTCACTGTCGTTCTGACCCCATCCCATCCTCATCGCCATGGTGACAGCCCAGCAAGCCAGGTATCTGTATATAGTGAATGTTAAGTATTTGCAAGTACTTTCCTGCATAACTTTGTTTTGTTTTTTTAGTTGCTTTCTCTCAATCCAGTGTATGTAGTGGAAGTTTTGGTTCCAGTCGGGACTTCCTGTGCAAGTGTGTGAAATATTTCTTCTCCATGCTCGAGGACTCGTCACCTTAAAGGTTATTTTTTACTCCGTCATTTACCGCTGGGTTTGTTCTACCACTGGATGTACAAATTGTAAAGCAAAGACATTAGAGGATTGAACTTTCTTTTTCGTTTTCTGAAAGCCGAAATGTGATCATGCAATAGATTTAAGGATGGAGGGAGGCTATATAATACGGCAAGGCTGCCTGGAACTTTTGGGCCTCATGCTTGCATTATCAGAAGAATACGGTTCTGTGACCATTCCACTTGTCACTTCTCTATTTTGTTGCCATACAAAGACTTCGCAGCAGCTAATTTCAACACATCGGCTGCAGATCTCATATCACGATCAGAAACTAACCACTTAAACACATTTTTACGTGACTGGAGGAAAATGTGAAAGAAATTCACCGACTCCAGCTCAGCCAGGATGAAATCATTTCACCAGTTCTTCCAACAGTCCTTCCCCCTCCCTTCCATCTTATCTCTCCATATGGGATTGTAAATAAAAAAAGGTGAAGCACATCTCCAGTGCCTCTCTGCCCACCTCCAGACGCCACTGTAACGCTGCTTCAGATGTAAAAATATGGGCATGGTTCAGTTTTAATGGCTTTAATAATAAAATACAGTCAAACGTGAACAAGTGTTAATGGTTTTATTTATGTCAATAAACATTGAATGTGAGGGAGAAAATAAGAAGGCTGGTGGTTCAAGGCGGGATTGTCTGACACTTCACTGAGCGTGAACCAACGCACCGGCTCCTTGGCCGTAACCGAAACCTTTAGGCCCAAAGTTCTTGGCGTAACACGCTGTGAAGGGAAAGAGGGGAAACATTAATGAGCTGCAGATGTTTAAAAATGACATCCTCATTATCAGACTCGTTTCAACTTGATGCTTTAAACTATGTCACTGAAGAGACGAGGAAGGAGGATTAATGCAGAAGACCAAGAAAATTCTCCACTTATAAGTTTTATGTCTCAAAAGTCATACCAAACATGTGAGCCAACCATCATCGGATTGTAAGGGCAGAGTTGGTGAAAGTACACACACTCTTTTACTCAAGTAACAGTACAGTTACTAGTGTGAAAAACGGTACTTAAAGCACCAGACCTGATTCTGAAATATACTCGGTATAAAAGTAATTTCTACTGAACCTTATGCTTCATTTTGTCCAGTTTCGTCTGTAGTGATATTGATACACCATGAAGCTTCCTTTTTCTTCAGGAGTAAAGACACTCCTGTACATATACCTGAAAACTAGGCTTGCCTTCAGATCAAGCAGAAGATTACATCGCTAATCCACACCTATCATACATTATTCTGACGTTGCTCCACAATGATGCATCTTTTGGATCGATTTTGGATCATGGAGTGCTTAAAGCCAATCACCAGTGATAACTCACACATGGTGAGTGCTGCTGTTTGCACGGAGATCGCGAACAGCCTTGACCATCTTCCACCTGTGGAGATGTCTAATCACCTTCAATACAAAACACCTGTGTGCGCGCTCGCACGCCGTTTCCAGTAATTATCTCGCTGTTTATCTCACCCTGACATTCTTCCGCTTTTTACTGCAGCCAAACAATAATGAGCAGTCTTTCAAACATCTGTAACCTGGATTGTTTAAAACCATATTTCATCTATTTTTCCATGGCGGATTCGATGTCTGCCGTCCACATGTGTCCTCCAAACATTCCTGATCAGAGGAACGGCATCCAGCTGCTGCTCTCCGAGGTGCGACGTGTCAGAGCTCTGATGGCAACAGGAGGAGAGGAGGGCCTTCAATGTTTGGAGCTGAGATGCAACATTCCTCCTCATCTGATCAAGGGTTCATTATGATATTCTGCAAACAAGTATGCGTTTGTGTGTCCAGTGTAACCACACACTGTAACAACACTGTTAGTGTTAGCTGGACTAGGTCGACTTCGTCGAGCCAAACTGGGACAGGAGTGTGAAATCTTGTACCACAGTAGGGTTCTGTTTCTGCTGATATGGTTCTTCGGCTGCTGACAGTGACTTGGCTACTCTCTGAATAACATCTCCGTGAGTAACTAGTAATGTAAAATATAATATATTAAAACTCTTAAGCAGTAACTTGTGCCTCTGATCTCCTGGTGTTAATTATTATCCTTCCTGCTCTGCCGCCTTCATCAGTGTTGCACTGAACCTAGAGATTGATTGGTTCCGTTCAAACAAGAAAGTTTGGTTCAGTAAGGTTTTCTCAGCCTAAGCATCACTAGAGGTGCATGCCTCCACCTACAAACGGCAACCCCGCTACTCAACATACTCTGCCTCATGATGACTGAGTTTCTCACATAGCCTCTCCCTGAAAGAACTTTGACCATGTCAGATACCAAATTCTGGATAATCCCACTCTTCTCCTCAAGGCCTTTTTACCTTTACCCAACATGAGTGAATCATCTCGGTTTCCATGCATCAACATATTCCATGCATATGCTACCGACAACAAGCAACACTTAGCGTAGCATTTTTAACCTACTTCATCCAAGAAACTTCCTCAGCTCTAACTGGCTCTAGGGAGGTCAGGGATTTAACCTCCAGTAGGTCTTTGCTACATAGATAGTCTTTATGTTATAAATATAGACCTTGCATCACTAATGTGAGTCAAGGTCGTTAGGAACGAAGTGGTCTTGATTATCTAATGTGGCATCATGTGAGTCTTTAGCATAATGTAATTGCAGGTGAGAATGATGGTGAAACTATCTGGGGCGGGACGTCGATTGTCTACGTCCATCTGCATCTCAAGGAAAATCATTCCCATTCTGCACCTAGAGGATGGACAGTTGGTGAGACCAGAGTGCCCTTTTTTCTACAATATACCACTTACAAATTGTATTGCAGCCCAGTACCTTGTGATAAACGCGAAAAACGTTTGGTAGGGACATTTTCAACATTATAAAAGAAATTTACAGAACAATTGATCAATTAAAACACTGGCTCTCTGCATTCTCGCAATGCATTACTGATATTTTTCAGAATTCCCCATGCAGTACCAAAATTTCCCCTTAGTAATGTTTTTGCGCAATTAAAACAACTGTGTGAACCTCAACAGTTAGTATAACTATTAGTATAAAAACCCTGATGGCTGCCACTGCTCGCTAAATAATAAGTATAATCCTTTTTCTGTCCAAACAGTTTCCCAGTAATCTTGAAAACAAAAAATTCTTCTCGACTCTGGTTTGTCCATCCAGGCGACTGTATAGACATGGCAGCATACAAGAGAGGAACCATGCTTATAACATATAAAAGGCTTTTTCCAAACTAAGATTTAAATAAAATATCTTAATATACAGCACACTAAAAAAAACAGTTCTAAATATTATGTTCCATCTCACACACTGTACCTTTAAAAACTGCCTCAGAAACGCTCTGGTGGTGATCTCACCTTTGCAGTAGATTTCTCCGTCCTTCTCAGTCTGAGTCGTCGACTCCAGGCCTTTGCCACATTTTGCGCATCTGAAGCAGTTCTTATGCCAAGGCTGCGAGGAGAGAGATCATTTTTTAAAATGTTGTGTGACAGCTGCCGCTCAAATCTGTCTTCAAGCCGCTCAGGTTTCAGCCTTGATCTTCACTATGCTGAAAATGGTAATTTATCCACTGATTCAGGTTTGCTTCCTCCCAGTAGGAAACACATAACAGCTCTGTGGCTGATGACATCACCTACTATAAATCAGCCCATGTGTGACTCAGCACGTGATCAGCATCAGGAAACCACTCACCCCCACCCCCCAAACACAAATCTTTGCTCCATTGTCTCCAGCGTATATGCGTGCTGTGAGACTAATTGATGTTCCTCTTCAGAGTCAACTATCCTTATGACTTAATTTGCAGCCAGAACGCCAGCGTCCAGACGGCTTCCTCGGATTACCGCCAGCGGTTATTTGTCAACCGTTAAGGAATTGCTTGAATCAAGAAAAAACAAGATTTGTGTTATGTCACAATGAGACCGTCTTTGGGATGTGGTTTATGGTCCTGTGTAGTTCATAGACACCAAGGAAAGATCCTAAAGCCATAACATTAAAACCACAGCGACCACCTGGCCAGGAAGTGGTCATCCACAGATTGGATGCTGGTTTGATCCTTGGGTGCGGTAGTCTACTTGACAAATTGTCATTGAGCAGTGCAGGAATGCTTATGAACAGGTGAATGCTGACTGCGTGATGTCATTATGCACTCATCCGGACTAGAAAGACACTGTGGGTACTGCTCATTTATATTTACCATTTATTAGGCAGGTGGTTTTAATATCATGGCTGATCATCCACAAAATCGAACAACTGCTTATACATCGTTTCATCAGTAATGATCCAATCATACAGAAGAGCGTTCTGCATGATGAGTGCTTTTCCTCTGGTATCAAACTGCTTGTCTAAATTTTAGCAGGACTTTTCCTTACAATGGATATTTCACATATGTGATATTTATTCTTATGCAATGTGAATTGTTCTTTCAAAGCCTAAAATACGGCCCCAAAGAGGCATCACGGCACTGGAAGAAAGTTTAGATGTTACGCTCACCTTTCCTGCGCCCATGATCTTCTCGGCGGCGTAGACAGAGTCTCCACAGCGAGCACATTTCTCTGAGCCGCCAAACTTCTGAGCAAACTTGGAGGGGTTGGGATTGGTGGTCGGTCTGTGACTGTGTGCCCTGGAGGAAAAAGAATTTAAAGCACATGATGTTTAAATTTAAATAGAACATGAAAACAAAGAGATTGTATTTTAATGTCTTGAGTATAAAATTTGAAAATCTCTTATTTTTTTTCACCTAAAGGCTGAAGCGGATCTGGTTATACTTTTGTATCAAGACTACATCTATTGTTTGTTATGAAGGCATTCCTAATGCTTCTGATATGAACATGTGACATGCTGTATAATGGATTATATTTTAAAGCCATCAAGGTTAACAGCAGTGTGTAATCTAAATTTTGTCTTGTTTGATTCTATTTTCCTCCCGGAATTTCACCTAAAAACGTTTGACAAACAGACGTAACATAATAACTAAAGACATTCGCCCCTCGACATCTGTCCTTGCAATTGTAAGAAGCTTCCAGGTGGACGTTAAATTATGTGCATGGATTGCACAACAAGACTGAAGTATCACCTCATGCAAGGCTCCCAAGGACAACTGGTGACGGGTCCACGGGCGCCCTAGATCATGGTCTAGACACATTCAGGAAGTCACAAAAGATCCACATAGAACAACCAATGATCTGTAGGTCCTATCTCACCTCAATAAATGGCAGAGTTCATGGCTCCTCTATTCCATAGACACTGGACAGAGATGGCATCATGGGAGAGGATAACATTGAGGCTGGTCTGAATTTACCAACAACACACTAAAATGATCCTCAGAGATTCTGGGAGAATCTTCTCTAACTTTTACCTTTTGGTGAAACTGATAAGTTCTTGCTCACAAACCATGCTGTGTGGCCGCACTAAAGTAGTTCTGGCCCAAATTCCACCTCAGTAATGCCAGAGACTTATCTCCAGTTATCAGAATGCTCTTTCTGTACAACCACCTTTCTTGTGAAAACATTCCCTCATTTAGAAAAACTGAACCAAGAACGACCCCAGTGACCCTTTAGTTGTGTATCAGTTAAATATTACACATTCATACCTGCTGAATGCTTCATCAATGAGTATCTTATACTCTTTAAAGGACAAAAACAATCTGACACTTCCTCTCCTGTTCGGGGCCCTGAAGCAGTGGTTACTGGAGGGTGACGGGTGGCCCCAGTGGCCCCTGAATGAAGCCCTTTGTGGGGGGGGGGGGGAGCAGGAGCTTCCTGGTTGCATAATTAAGTCTTACATAAAAATAATCCCCTGACGTCACGCTGCAGTCGCAAATGTTCTAGCTAGGTGTGTGTAGATTTTTGTGTTCCCGTTTGGTTTATTGTGTAGTCTGTTTCCCCAGGCTGGCCATCCGTCCGGTTTTAGGCAGGAAAGTCTGGATTTGAAACACCGTGTCAGTCTACTGTTGCAGCCTTGAGCTGGAATCTCATTTCTATTCCTTTTGAGATTATGTGGCACAGTGGGTTATTTTATTCTTGAAAAGCGACCAGGGCCTCTAGATTTTTTGCTCACACTTACGCATTATCAATCAAACAAGTGTTAACTGTTGACATCGGCAGGAGACCTCCCTGCTGTCATTTGTTCAAAAGTAATACAATATTTGATTTTTCCCGAAAAAGGCAGTATTCCCATCCGGTTCTGGATGTTTAGTGGTTCAGATAGCAAGGAACAGAAAAAGATAGTTTCACACATAACCCGGAGGACCTGAAGCTTATGTTCCCAAGAGCGAAATCCCTTCTTGGGGTTCCTATATATTGTTATCAATGTACTGTTTCTTGGGCTATCTTTGTCATCCATCAGAAGATGGAGATCCTCTGTGAGATAGCCAGCTCAACAGAACACAAGGAAGATTATTGGAATTGGAAAATTTGAAAATTAGGGGAATTGAAGAAGTATTTTTTAAATACTGTATATGTTTACTTGTACTGTATCAAAGCACTGAAGCACCATTACCTCACAGCAAGAAGGTCCGGGGTTCAAATCCACCTCCGGCTTTGGAGCTTTTCTAATATTTCTATTAAGAAATACAGCTCATAGGTATAAAAAGAGCAGATTCTGTCAAAATAAAATAATAATAATAATAAAGATGTCATCACAGTATGTTGTATCTCACCAAATCAAAAAAAAAGTCATACTTTCAGCCTTCTTTTTTTTTTTCTAAACAAAGATCCAAACTGTACAGAATGCAAAACTAACAGGTACCAGATAAAGCTTAGTAATAAATCACCGCGCACAAACAACAAAGTTAATTAGGAAGACGAAGACAAAAAAACAAAATACAGATGTTATAAATAAAGGTCATGAAACAGAGTTTGAAGTAAAATTGAAAAATGTCAAAAAGGACCGCCACCTAATGACAGACTTGATCTTCTCCAGCGTTAGAAAGGACAATGTATCACTCAGCCACTGATCAATGGAACGAGCTTTAGTCGATTTCGAACGAAAGAGAAGATGCCTTCTTACCAGTGAAGAGGGGAAAGCTATCACATCCATCTGATTAGAGGAATAATAATAATACATTTAATTTATAATGCACTTTACATTTGGATCAAATCTCAAAGTGCTACAAAGTAAAAGCAGATAAAAGCATCAATAAAAAATATGAATACTGCCTGTAGTATTACAGAAAGTCAAATATAGCAATATGTGGGGAGACATTTATAGTTAAACAAAGAACTTTTGATTGGGTATCAAAGTAGTTCTGCCAAAAATTGAACTAAAGAGGAACAATAGTGGAACCTGTTAAATTGCAGGGTCCTTAACTTGCATGAGTGTGAAACGAGCACAGGTTGAACTTGTGTGAATTTATTCCTTGGAGCCTTTCTGTTTGGAGTTTGCATGTTAGTGTGGGGCCCCACCCAGTCCACAAACATGCACCACAGGTGAACGTCTGTAATCATCTGTAGTTGTGAATGGTTGTCTTTTTCTAAGTGTCTGTCCTGAGATGAAGTGGTGAATTGCCCAGGCTCTGATCCACCTCTTGCCGAAAGTCAGCTGGTATATGCTCCAGGCCACCCCAACACCACCATGAATTGTTGCAGGAAATGGATGAATGGATCTATGGAGACTATATTTGACGACCTTTCATCATGTATGATGCACCTATATTCCAAGTCCACGTATTTGTGGACTGTTGAGCAGCAGGAAACAATAGCGCTGGTGGAGTCAGTAGCCATGTCTTAAACACATCATGCAATGTCGACTTCTTCCACCTCACTGAAACCATTCGTGCAATTAAATGTGATTAACGACCCCTTATTCAGGCACTTCAGTATGTCCCTTTTATTGTCCTGAAACTATAAAATTGCCAAATGAGTCCATTTTAGAGTGATGTTGTGGTTCCTGGCAGCGCTGCAGGGCTCTTAACAGTGAAACTGTGTCTAAATGATTGCATTTTTAGATGGAAATCACATGGAAAGGTTTCAGAGCTGGAATCTGTGTCAGCAGCGTATACAGTAATGAGACACTGCATGAAAAATCTACAAGTCGTCTGCCAAGGTTCAACATTCCCTTTTATAATCCAATCAAAACCGAAACTGAATGATACGTCAGAGCTGATCATGTCCTACAGAACGATTCGAGACTATATGGAGCAGCTGAAAAAAAGATTACTGCAAAGTAATATTTTGAGAGTGTACATTAAAGGGAATATTATTGTCAAAATTCCTTTTTCAATAATATACCCTTTTCATTTATATGTTTTCTGCCAAGAGCCCACTGATCACTATGGTTTTCTATGGGACCAAACAGAATTAAAGGGCAATTTCTGTTGATTTTGGCCCGTCATTCAAAATCTATACTTTCTTCTTCCAGTCAACATGATCATGTTTTTGGTTTTGTAGTTTACCGGAATCTGCTTCACTATATGAACCTGGACTCTTTCACCGAGTAAATCTGTACTATTTCACTGTATGCATCTGGACTGTTTCACTGTATGAGCCTGGACTGTTCCATAAATAAATCAAATAATCATTCAGCAGCTTACTGTTCATGTTTGATGCCCAGACGTTCGCCTCGGTCCATGTTGAGCGTTCCCGCTCCCTGACCGTAGCCGTAGCCTTTTGGGCCGTACTTCTTCCCGTAGCAGGACTTACAGTAGATCTCCTGGTCATGGATGGCCAGCGTTGTGCTGTCTAAGCCCTTCCTGCAGACCACTGAGAACACACAGAGGGATCACATAGATGGAATGTTACAGTGCACAAACGTATTGTGGCTGTAAATATTATTATAGGAAAGACTAATTTGCATGTAATATTTACAAAGACAATAACTGTAATTTATCACCTGCTAAAATATCCACCCACTGACAGTCTGCATGATAACAAATTTTATCTGAGTTCACTTGTTCGTGGTTATAATGTTATGGCTAACAAGCATATATTACAGCGGTACTAAATGAGTATTAACAATCTGAGTCTTAAGGCACATGTCACTCCATTTAATAATCTTACCCAGACCCAGACAGTCGGCCTGGATTCTGCCCTCTGTGCACAGATGTGGTTCTGAAGTATTATCTGACAATACTATTATACTATATAATACTATATATTTTTCAGTCTAGCTCTTTCAAAGGTCAGACACCTGAAGGGTTTTTAGAGTCGTTTCCACTACAGAATCATGAGTCCTTTTGAACAAATCACAGCTGTAGAACCAGAAACATAACGGGTGACCTGGGCCTTTGTTTGTGTCTCTCTTTTATATGGCCGTCTTTCATACAAAGAAATCAAAGTTCTAAATGTCAGAATGGAGGAAGGGCTCATCCGCGCCTCAGTAGGCGTATCAGACAAAGCGGCTTTTGTTTGGGATCGGCTGGAAAAATCTAAACACATTATCTTTGTCTCAGTTTGCTTCGATGTCATCATGACATCAGCTAAATCAAAGCCTTTGAATAAAGCTGGAACATCAGAGACCAGCAAGAATGTCTGCTGACATTTCAGGACTGGTTCAGGAGAAGGGCGGCCGACATCCCACCCAACAACCCGACAATAATCCAGTGTTGACAGATTATCAGCAGGAACTTCCATCAGCTGTTGTCCTGATTCAAATCTGATCCTAAATAAAAAAATCAACGCAGCAAAACAAAACGGTTCTCTAACATCAAATGGGTAAGCGTGAAAAAGTATTCCCACCCTAAATCCTAAAAACTGCTAAACTGCATTAAAGACTGGTTCCAGCAGGTACAGACCCACCCAGACCGGACCACCAAACCTGCTCAAAAACTTATTCACTTCAATAGACCATCCTCAGAAGCAGGAAGTTGGCTCGTAGGTCTCACCAGTAGCACACTGTGCCAAAATAAGAAATTCAAGAAGGTGATTGAAATCCATCAGTCTGGGAAGGGTTCCATAACTATTTCCAAGGTCCTGGATCTCTACAGATGCACAGTGAGACACATTGTCTACAAATGGAGAAGATTTGAAACAATAGTGAAACTTCACCAAAGTGGACAACTTCCAAAATTCCACGTTGAAGACTTGTTCAAGAAATCAAAAAAGATCTGACGCAAACTAAGAAGGATCTGCTGGCCTCCTCCACCTCAATTTAGGTCTGGGTCAAGGCTCCACTATGCCAAAAACACAAAAAATGGGAGAAAATGGGAGGGTGGTGAGGAGAGAGACACTACTAAAATTAAGACGCATCTGAATTTATGGACTGGTGGGTGGAAAAGTTGAACAGTTTGAAGACAGGAGTCCCGTTCCATCTGGTGTAACCCAAACACAGCATTCCACTAGAAGAACATCAGACCTACAGTCAAACATGGAGGTGGTGGTAGAATGTTGTTGAGATGCTTTACTGCTTCAAGACCAGAATGACTCGGCATCACTGGGGGACTTGTGGATTCTGCTCTCTATCTGAACATTCAGCAGGAGAATGTCAGGTCATCAGTCTATGAGGTTATTCAGGAAGACGATGATCCCCAGAAGAAGAGTTTATAAAAAAATTATATAAATAAAGTTCTGGAGTGGTCTAGTCAAGGTCTGGACCTGACCCCCTTTATGATGCTGTGGGGGGACCTGAAAGGATCAGTTCATCCTCACGAACTCTATTCCACCACAGGAATGTCACTTTTGCCTTATTAAATAAAAATACTATTATATCTTATTTCAGGTTGTTTTATTTTTAATTTTTTTTGAAGATCTGACAAAGTTCAGCCTGAGATAAACACGTAAATAGAAGAAACCATGAGAGTGTCGCCCTCAGATTTGTATTCTAGAATGATGAATGTTTTTCTTTTATGTGTTGAGGCTTATTTGCAAGAAATTTTTCCGATCTATTAATCTATTCAGAATTCTCATGTTTTAAGTTGTGTGAATTTTCATTCATCATGAATTATCTTATTTATATAACTTATGGTTGTTAACCATAAGACTATAACTTATGGTTTTCTTCTGCGAAAGTATTTTTTAATTCTTTGATTTTTAGTTACAAATCAGGTGCCGACTGTCTGACCTTGGATTATTGTTTTTCAGTCTGAGTTACAGTACACAAACATTTTGAATCCAGCATCAAATGTAAAAACGCTCCTCAGAGTCTGTTATGGAGTTTTCAGAGTTCATGAACGAGATACTTTTCAGCTTCAAATGTCATCCGTTCTTCCTCATGTGACAGGAACACAAGACTTGTGACATTTTGTATTAGTTTTTCATGAAGTCGGAGGAAATACGAGGCAGCGGCATCGGAGGGCTCCTTTTGTTTTCGTCCTTAAGCGTGGCGCAAGTTCCAAGAACACGGGATCCTAAACTTCCCAAAATGCATCTCAATAACCTCTTTAGGTCCTTGGTAAATTCACATCTTTCAATCTGCCTGCAGTTTGTAACGGCTTTAGTAACTAATGTGCCGTACCTCCTGATGATGTCATCCGGGGGACATCTTCAGTCTTTAAAGTCGTTGGGCTGAGCAGCAGTTTCATAATGTTTATGTGGTAATGTATTTAGGGTAAGTATGAAGGCTTGGAGCTCTTGAAACTTTGCTGCGAGAGTGGAGAATTCTGAGGTGATCGGTAAGGACATTTATTTCTCTTTTTTTCAGTTTATCATCTGATGATCCTGAACTCCCTTATTGTTCCATCTTTATTTATGAGCAGCGAGAACCTCTTCTTTTATTATGGATAGTGCTTCTTTTATGATAACTGGTTCTAAATCGGTTGTACCCTTAGAAGAATCTCATGAAATCTTGTTAGAACATGTATCACGTGAGATGGCGCCACAGTCCCAACAACAGGGTCAGAAGATTTCACAGAATCTTTTTGAAATCAAAAATGTCCAATGTTGTCTTACAGACTATTTTAAAAGGGCACACGCTGAGAGTCAGATATGGATAAAGCCTTCCATCAGTTCATAAGTATTTATCCAGAGGAAAATACTAATTTCACATATGATTCCTTATTTATCTAATTTCACGTACTGTTCCTTTAATCAAGCAGACTAAGCGTGTGTGTTTATCTGTGCCAGGAGAACCAGGCTTTTCATATTCTTTTTTTTCCCCTCATAAAACCTCAATTGACAACATAAACAAATGTATGTTTGCTCATACATTTCCGTGCATACGTTCATTCATTAAATTCAACATAATTAACAACACGATGAGTGTCTAATGATGTGATGGAGAAGAAAAAAATGAAGAAAACGGTTGTTAAAAAAAGTGGAAAAACTTTCCACACACATGTTTAATGACCTCACAGACTACCGCCAACTTTATAGCTGCCTCTTTGGCTCTTTAATAAACAGTTACATGAATACATCCTCCTTCATAGTCACCATATTTGTTGGTGTTGTGACGTTCGACAATTCACTGCCATCTTGTGGATGTAATGAAGTCAACGTGAAGTAAATGTGGAAGTACTGACGAAGGGCAGATACATCCATCTCTAACGATGTGTCTATTTACATATATGCAGTAGATGGAATCTGGTCCATTTGTACTTACTGCACAGAAAACAGCATTTGTGGAAACTCTTCCCATCACACTGAACTTCCTCAGCGTGGTAAACTGTCCCACGGCACGCGGCACACTTGTTTCCTCCTCCCCAGTTTGGCATTGTAGGGGGTTCTGAGAAGAAATGTAGAGATGACGTGAGGCAGAGGCATCATCACATATCCGCCATCTCTGTCCATCAGCTTTATGGAACTCCTGCTGACAAGCCCACTGAAGGACACAGGTGAAAGCATGAACGCTTGGAGGAGGTAATGAGGTTAAAGCCTGATTAGAGATCAAGAACACATTCCCTCTGTCCATACTGTAGTCAACAGGTTTTATTTAAAAAAGGAGAAAAGTGGACTCATCATCATGCTCAGAATATAGTGTTAGACAACACATGGTATATTGGAAAGAAAAAGGAGAAAAAAAAGATAGAAGCTGAAAGTTCTTTAAGACGTGAAGACAGTCGTCTATGGATTGTTTCAGAGGTAACAGACGAGGAGCTGCAAGAAGCTGTTCATCTGAGAGTCTCTCGTAGAGAATCTTACTTTTACAAAATGAAAGAAGCAGCTAAGTTCACTGAGCCACAAGACTGACCTGTTTCACTGTATGAACCTGGACGGTTTCACTGTATGAACCTGGACGGTTTCACTGTATGAACCTGGACGGTTTCACTGTATGAACCTGGACAGTTTCACTGTATGAGCCTGGACGGCTTCAAGGATTGAACCTTTGACTGTTTGACTGTGTGATCCGGTACCGTTTCGCTGTGTGAACCTGGACTGTAGCATATAACGGTGATACAATTAATATATCACTCAAGCTGACTTTGAAACGTGTAATTCTGTTTGAAAAGTGCTGGATGAAGTGAAACCGCAGCTTCAGGCCCACAAATAAAGTACAATGGTGAAGAGGTGGGCCTAAAAAGCAGGGCGGACTAATACCCAGAGGAATGTGTGTGCGTCTGGGCCGCGGCTGCAGGACACAAACAGTAAAAGAAAAGTGTTAGCTTGACGTAAACACACAGAGCCCTCACTCACATGTGAGTCCGTGTGAAATTACAGACCCCGGCCTTTCATAATGCGCCATAAGGGCACTGATGAGGGACAAATATAACATTTCAAGACATTCCTCAACAAGCAGACCTGCTCCGATGTCATACTATACCGACGAAATTAGAGAGTGCTGAAATTCCTAATAAATTGAAAGCACAAAGTAGTAAAAGCTTTCAATCTTGTCAATCAGTAAATCCTTCCCTCGGCTAGATTAGAGGCTGCAGTCAGAGGAATGAGACAGGATCAAAGACCGCCAACATCACCCCTCAGATTTCCCCCAGGGACGGGCTGTGATTGACGACCACGGTCTATTTAAAGATCCAGTGGTGACAGCCTCACTCCAGCTGTGACTTCATTCATAAATCATACTGGTTAGAATGGAGATCAGGACCAAAATCCGCGGTTTGTACTCAGAAGAACAACACTCACAGCTTTGAGATCATTGTTGGACTCCAAAACATTCCACTGGACCAAGACTAATAAAGTCTTATTGTTGTGGCTGATTCATTGAACCGTGTGTGAAGCTCTGGAAAACATTACTGGGATTAAACGGTTTTACTATTATTTTTTTTATTGGGATGGATTAGAACTTCCTGAGGGCGATATAGTTTATATACATCTATGGTCAGGACGCATGGTGACTTCTGTGACCTTTGAAACTATATTGAACCTAACTGGGCCAAGATTAATTAAGATAAAGTCAGTAAATATAAGACAATTTTAACTGTAGCTAAGTTAATAGGTTATTTTATTTTACGTAAAATGATGTTATTATGCTGGAAACAAGCACTAGAAGGGTTTAATCTAGGCTTAATTATGACTACATTTTAAATATATCAATACATACATTTATATTGGTATATATATATATATATATATATATATATATATATATATATAAAGTTATACATAAGTGTAACATAACTTGTGTTCTTACAAAAACAAAATTAATTTCATGTTAGTTTGGTAAAAGACACTTTTTGGCACGTTATATAAATATAATTTTGTTTTGATTATTTATATTTAGAAATATATAATTTGAGTATTTCTAACAAGGAGTATTACTATTACTATTAATATGTGTTGTTAAAAATAGACAACATATATATGAATAATGTAATCCGTGTTGTTAATAATGAAATTATTTTTGAAATGCTTCCCTTCGTCAGTGATGTATAATGTAGATTATATGTTACGTAAGGCTTTTGTGGTTATATTTTCCTCATCTGAAAGTAAATAAGCTTGAAAGTTTAATTTTTATATACATTTAAATTTTTTTTTAGCATAGACTTCATTTTTCAAATCATTTTATCATTCAGTAATTTTCTCTTTTTTCCTAAATTAATTAGTTAATCATCGCTTTGATTAAGGGAAGATATAGTAAAGAAAATTCCCCCTGAAGTGAATTCATTCCCCCACCGAAGGCTTTAAAAGCCTAAAATATTGTCCGACAATGAATCAGCTGAAACACCACACACCATCTCACACCCACAATAAATGTCTTTTTTGCTCAAAGTGGGAATAAAACTCTTACCTGAAGTGGAAGCTGCTGATTAGAGGTGTTGGAGCTCCAGCTAGATGAGTTTGGTTTAAACCCACACGCTTCTTTTCTACATTGACTCTCAATCCACACACACGTCACACAGACTTTATGTGGGCGGGGTTTTTCCAGGGGCGTGAACATAACGCTGCTGCTTTCAGGGCCGTCAGAAATGATGACAAAGTCAAAGGAGGACCAAGAGTCGCTGCTGCCCCTCTTATAATTGAATGTAATATAGTTGTTTTTTTGTTATGAACCTTTTTTATATGCCAGATTCATAGATCTGATTATAGAAATTAAGTTTTGCCTCCGAATTAGGATCATTTCTATAATCTTTATAATTCTAAAATAAATCGGACATCTCCTCACACAGGTTGCCTACTAGCTGTATAGATCATGTTTGAAGAGAACGTAGCGTCCAAATGTGACTACACTTTGTGGGGGAATTACACCAATCAAGCCATAACATTATAATTACCAGCCTAATATTGTGGTGGTCCTTCTTTTGCCAACAAATAACTCCGACCCCTCATGTCTGGACTCCCACAGACCTCCAAAGGTGTGCTGTGGTATCTGGTACCTGCAGTTCTGGAGATGCTCTGACCCAGACATCTAGTCACCACAATTTGGTCAAAGTCACTCAGATCCTTAATCTTGATCATTTTCCCTACTTCTAACATCAACATTAGGACAAAATGTTCAGTTGCTGTCTTATATATCCCACCCACTGACATGTAGCCATGGTAACCAGATAAACAATATGATTCCGGTTCCTCCTGTCTGTGGTTATGATATTATGGTTCAACAGTTTTTTAATAGTCTTAGAAAATTTTAGAATTGGAAACAGCACAAACCTCCACCAGGGGCCATAACCTTAGAATATTGTTTTATTCTCAACTCCACCCTCCTAGACTTTTCAACGTGTCTAAAGATTACAATGCGCAATTTATAGATTACAATTCTATTCGGCTCATATAGTAAAATGATCCGTATAGAATCATAAAAAGGTTTTACTCTTTATGACGCCTGTTGTGTCATTTGCTGTTACAATCCAGAAAACTCCCATCGTTGCTTCATTTCTTGTTCTATCGTCTCCCAACTCCCCCCACAAAAGGAACATCAGAGGAATCAAATTGACAAAGGCATAAGAGCCCCCAGATTCTCCCAAAGGAACATTAAAGGTATCAAAGGAACAAAGGCATGAAAAATATGGGAAACAAATAAAATAACAAATAACAATAATGGTCACTGCGACAAATAGCTTATTTTAGTGTTTTTACATGTGTTTATGTGCAAATGTATCAGATTAGATGAGAGATGATTTAAAGGCTTATTCACTCCAACCAAACCTGAAGAATTGCCCCCTGCTGGAAGCAGACAGTATTACATAAAATACTCCACTTCAGGTCAAAGTAATGCTTTCAAAATCTTTCCTTCTTAAAAGTATGAAAGCACTCGGGAAAATGTTCTTAAAGTGGGTCAGAGCACCTCCAGAACTGCAGGTCTTATTGGGTATTCCTGGTCTGCAGTAGTTGGACCCTACCAAAGTGGTCTAAGGAAGGACATCTGGAGAACTGGTGACAGGGTAATGGGGCAAAGAAAATGCATTATAGAATGAAGATTTTTCAAATTGTCACTGGACCACAGGATTAATAACTCTGGTTACTAAATGCTGAGCTTCCAATTTTCTTATTTGTCTGGTCAGCTCAGTTCAGTTCCTGTTTTTATAGTTCCATTTTGTGTTTGTTATTGTGTGTAGAAGGGGATGGAGATAAGTGGGAAATTAGCATTTTAATTCTTGTTTTTTGAGTTCCTGCTTTGCTCCACTGTCTGGTCCATTTTTGCCTTGTATCTGGAGGGGGTGGGGTGGGGGGACTAAGGGGAATTTGTTTTCATCCTGTAAAGCACTTTGTGTTACATTTTTAAGTATAAAGGGTGTCATATGAATGAAGCTTGATCGATTCATTCATCATTTACATTTCAAAAAAGGTTAATTAAACAATAAGGAGATGTAGATGTGTAGATGGAAGGCCTTGTAAAGCAGACTTGGTAAAACTTTGCTACCTACTTTCATCAATGAGTCTGTTGCACCCATAACCATGTTACCAGTTCACCAGTTCTACATTCTCAGACCACTTTGGTAGGTATTACCCACAGGTGACCAAGAACACCTAACAGGACCTCCTGATTTGGAGATTCTCTGACCCAGCCCCCATCACAATTTGGTCCCTTTGAAGTCACAGTTGCAGATACCTACATTTATCCATTTCTCCTGCTTCCAACACCAACTTCAGGACAAAATGTTCATCTGCTGCCAGATATATCCCACCCACTGACCATGGTAATGATATAATCCACATTACTCTGACTTCACCTTGTCCATGGTTGTAATGATATTGCAGATTAGTACAAGTATTGAGAGGAAACCATCTGATACAGTGTTGATTATCTGACTGTTAGGAGATACCAAGTCAGTTTATCAATCAATCCCTTACACAGGAACTCACTACTTATCATCTTAAGATAATAGCCTCATTAACTCGAGAAAAGAGCCTTAAAAATCCCAGACATGGCACCTACGTCTGCTGAAGGAGCCACTGACAGACTGCCCGACAACCAAATCAACTTTATTATGTCAATGTTGAGTTTACAGCTCGGCCAGTAAAACAACTTTTACACAAATTTACACATCAGCACATTAACATATTAATTATATTAGTATTAAATAAGCCAAAGAACAGAGAGTAAACAACAACAATACAAATTTTATTCAAAACCCACGTTTCCACATTCAAAACATAAATCTAGCAAAGTGTTCTCAGCCTGTCACTTTGCTAGATTTCTGTTTAATGTGTAGTAGATGAAACAGAAGTACACTGACAATGAGTCAGTGTGTCAGGTCAGTGAACCAACAGCCTACAGCACACTCATTGACATTGACTGTCATGATTAACACACAACCAATAAAATATAAAATAATTATTTGATGTTTGGGACATGGGATTTTATGTGTTCTATTTGCACTTCCAGCCATATTAAAGTTACAGAAACTTGTCCAGGGATATAGCGCTCAGAACTTACTTAATAAACTACAGTAGTTCTAAATCATTCTCAACCCTTATAAGGTTAGTCTTATTGTAACGTGGTACTAACGATTTATGCTTTATACAAAGTCAATATTAACTGGTTCTTGATACAAATTAAGCAAAGCTCCAAGTTTGACCCCAATTTCTTCCCACAATACCATTTTTTTTTATTACCGTGGGCGTATTAAACACTGCTAAAACAATGTTGAATGACAAGTTTCACTTTAAAAAGCTTCCGAATGGAAGGTTAGACCGAACAACGCTTATCCACACATATTGAATTGATGAGCTGTCTTCCCACTGAGGAGCAAGAACACGTTTATCCCAGATGTTTAAAACAAATAAACAATTTATGAAACACTTTCACCAAATGAAAAACAAAATGGCATTTTGGAACAAAATTACAAAAGCAAAAACAAATTTGCAAGACTTGCAGGTCCTCCACACAAGTGATTGTTGCTGACAATTCCATGTCTTTTTAAGATGTTCAGAAACCATTAAAACTAAGCTGAGAAGTGCATTTGTTTGAATTACCCCCCCAAAATAAAGGTAGATATTATTATTTTTAAACTTGCAAATAATCACAGCAAATTATTGTGATTAACTCAATTAGCTTTTTAAGCTTTTTAAAGTTTACTGTTTTATGTGAAAACCATTTTTGTGATAACAAAACCCTTCCAAAGAGGACTTTTGAACTTAAACAGTCCAGACATTTCTGATCAATCAGAACTTAAAGTGAAAACTTCTACAACAACTAAGAGCAACATTCAAATACCATCATTTCAAAATCCCTTTAAGATTCTTCGATCAAACCAGAAAAACTGGTTGAGGGTGCGTCAAATTACCGAGTAACTCTTCATTTCTAACAAAGAAACTTTTCATTTTCAAAAGTTACATCGTCCACTTTAAACCCCGATGTTTTTTTATGAAAAGGGTGTTCTGTCAAACATTGATACAGACTTTAGTTTCTGTCTTCACCCTTTTCTGACTTTCCCTTATTTTATCACAGTCTAAACTGAATACATTGAAAGTTCCCAACGTGCGTGAATATAAAATTTGTAAATTAAAGGTAAAAAGAAATGTGACTTTATCCTGTGTAATTCTGCACCAATGATCCAGATTCATAACACCGCACAGTGGCCCCCTATGTCTAACTTCTCCTGAGATGGGTCGGGCTCGTGGGTGGAAGTCTGATGCTGCAGGAGTTGATCCCAATCTGGCTTGTGGACCGGTAGTTCCGTCTGGAAATGGTTCCAGAACCTGAGAACCAACATAATGGGGAATCATAATGGTTCAAACAACTGTGAACATTGTATTCCTTTCCTCCCCCCACTAAGGGAACCGAAGACTATCCCATTTGAGATTAACTGAGGGGCAGGAAAACACTTTGCTGATAGATAGAGACTGACATCCATCCACAGCTCTGGTCATCTTCATAGTCACTGACATCACACGTTTTTGGACTATGAAAGGAAGCCATAGTACTACTTAGTACAAACAGAAAAGCCTTTCTCTGAGATATGAACCTAGAACCTTCTGAGGTTTTTCATGCTTGCTCTCTTGCTTTCCAGTGAAGAGGTGAAGAATGAGTCACATCACGGCTTCAACCGCAGACCCCCTGTCTGTTTAACAGATTATTCAAAATGTTCTCAACAGGATCCAAAAAACTTTTGGAGTTTTTGGTCCAGACCAGGAACAAACTGTTAGTATTTAGTGGTGGTCAGAATGCTATATAACACGTGTCAAACTCAAGGCCCGGGCCACATCCGGCCCAAAAAACAATTACATCTGTTAGCCAGATAATGTCTTATTTTGACTGGCCCGCTGGTATACAGCACAAACACCACAGACACTACAAATCCCGTAATGCACTGCGATAGATGGCACGCAAATCAAGAGCGCCAGCCCTTCTCCCTGTCGCACGCGCTTATTAGTATATAGAACGCACGTCTTAATTATCCAGTGACGTGCGTTCATGTCCTCCAGCCGTTCAACATGTGTCCGAGCTGTTTCTTTATAAAGAGAAAACTAATGAAGTTGCTTTCATTTAATGTGAAATGCACCTGACTGTTTTCTGAGGAGCCGCTGCTCCTGACTGCTGGACCAGATATGAGGAGCAATAGTCTACTTTTACTGTTTTTTTGTGACAGAGAAAAGGAACAGCTAAACCAGCCTAGCAATTTACAAAGGGTCATTTAAAGTTCCTTTTTTCTACAATTGTTAATTAAAAATGTATTAATTTGAGATGTTATTTGGAACTTGAAAAATATTGTTTTTGGTCTGTATTGATGCCTGTGAATAAAAACGTTTCATTGGGAATGATTCCATTAAACTATGATGATAGAGAGGGAGACATAAAAAAATTAGCTATGCTGATTTATTTTGAATTTAATCTTTAATTTGAGTATTTTCTATTACGACTGAAGGAATGACTGGAACAATGGTTTGTTCAGAATTCTATAAAATCTGTAAATAAAATAAGAATAAAATTGTCATAATATCTCAGATTAAACATGGCTAGTTTGAGTCCTGTTCTTTAATCTTTAATTTTGGCCGCCTCTGTGATTGAGTTTGACACCCCTGCTTTAAAGCCTTTACAGTCTGATACTAGAGATAGTAGAGATGTGTACCTGTGGTGGTAAATGTCCGGGTCTCGACTTATGCGGTTCTGGTAGCCGATGTACAGATCATCCCATAGTCGTCCATGCAGCACCACGTTTCTCATCACCCCAATCCTGTTCTTGACCTTTATGGAAGACACCAAGAAACTGGCACTGTCAAAGCTTTACTAGCCGACATAGGAACCCCAGAGGGATTCTGCCTAGCAGCTGTTATTGTCTGCAGGTCAATGAGTAACTGATACTTTTGTTTTGTTTCTTTACCGAATAGAATATTTACTCATCACAAACATACATTATTTATTTTTTTAATTTAACATTTATTTAACCAGGAAAACCTCATTGAGATTGAAAATCTCTTTTCCAACAGTGTCCTGGCGAAGACAGACAGCAACACAGTTAATCTTAAAGACAGACAGGCAGCAAAGTTAAAGTTACAGACAGACAGGGAGCACGGTTAAAGTTACAGACTGACAGATAGCACAGTTAAAGTTACAGACAGACAGGCAGCACGGTTAAAGTTACAGACTGACAGGGAGCACGGTTAAAGTTACAGACTGACAGATAGCACAGTTAATCTTACAGACAGACAGGCAGCACGGTTAAAGTTACAGACAGACAGGCAGCAAAGTTAAAGTTACAGACAGACAAGCAGCACGGTTAAAGTTACAGACAGACAGGCAGCAAAGTTAAAGTTACAGACAGACAGGGAGCACGGTTAAAGTTACAGACAGACAGACAATCAGCAGCTATACAAAAAAAACATGAAATAATCAATTAAGCAAATTTTCCCCCAGAATTTGATCACAATCATAAAAAACCCCATTGATCAGACAGAACATCTACAAACAGAAGTGTCTGCCTCCAAGTCATCCAACATTCTCTTAAAAGCATCCAAAGAGACCATATCTAGTAGTTTCAAGTCTTTATGTAAATCGTTCCACGCAAATGGAGCAGCAAACATAAATGCCTTTTTTCCCAGTTCAGCTCTGACCCTTAGGACAGACCGAGACAAAACATCCTGAGAACGAAGACGATAGGTTCTAGAGCTCTTCTGACTGATGAAGGTCAGAAGTTAAGAAGGAAGAAGACCGAGAATAGCCTTGTAAACGAGAATACGCCAGTGTTTCAGTCTACGAGCAGACAAAGAAGACAATCCAACACGCTCATACAACAAACAGTGATGGTTGAGAGATTTGAAGTTGGTGATGAAGCTCAGAGCCCCATGATTGACAGTATCCAGAGAATGGAAGCTCTGAGACGAGGCATGCATGTACAAAACATCACCATAGTCCAAGACCCACATAAAAGTAGCTGCAACCAGTCTCTTTTTGGATTCAAAAGAAAGGCAGGACTTAATCCTGAAATAGAAACCCAGTTTAAATTTCAGCCTTTTTTACCAGCTGATGAATATGAGGAGTTAACGAGAAAGATTCATCAATCAAAATACCAAGGTACCTGTAACATGGTACAGACTCAATCTGCGAACCCTGTGAGGTGACAATTGGGGGCAGGTTCTGTGGCTCAGCCTTAGCATTTGAGAACAGCATGACTTTAGTTTTGTCTGTGTTTAACACAAAAGTTTGAAATCATAAAAGTTGTGTTGAACAATATTAAATGCCAGTTTTAATTGGGCGAGGGCCTGGTTTGGGATGGGGGCTGTGCAGTCTCATCAGCATAAAAATGAAACATAGCATTAGACACATTTTTGTCAAAATTATTGATATATAGAATAACATAGACATAGTCTGTCTCTTGATGCTACGTCATCCCCCCATGTCTGGCTACGATACAATGTCTCACCTCTATGTAGGAGTGCTCTCTGTCAGGCCTCTCAGTGGGGAACGAAAGATCCAAAAAGTCCACCAAGTAGTCATAGCCATGAGTCAGGGGTTGAAAATGGTCATCAGTCTCGATCACCTCCAAGGGAATTGTAAGGACAGCCACAATTCATTAAACAGACATTCTATTAACAGCTGTGAGAAAAAAGACAGGAAGGGTCCGGCAGTAGGACCAGTGAGAACAGACTGGGTCTTTCACAGGCAGCAGCCAGAGAAGACCACTCAAAGCTGGAGGGAAAGGAAAAGAGAAGAGAAGTGGAAACGAAAGAGTTTGTATGGTTTTTGTGTCCTTACAACCATTTTATCTGGTTTGGCATCACATTGCAATTTTGCTAAAATACTTAACTGAAAAAATACAAATAACTTGACACACGTTCGTCCTGCCGCCATCATCTAAACCCTTATACCAGTCATTCGTCTGATGTCAGTCCTTTCCTCATGGCATATCCTCTCTCTATTCCAGAGAGAACCTGAGGCCATATCTGATACGGCCTCAGGTTTAAAGAAGGAGCACGAACCCTGCATGACTGCGCACCGCACATTTTCTGTAAGGCTGGGCCCAGCCACCCTACGAAGGAAGCTAATTACAGCCCATTGTGTTAGTGACCTCATTCTTTTGGCCACAACAGCTGCAACACTGCTGAAGCTGCAACAAACCACCTAGTTAACGTTCCATTTACCCAACACTCAACACCAAGACCCCAAGATACTTAAACTCCTACGTATGAGGCAGCGACTCCACCCCGCAGAGAATTGCTACCTTTGCGTGGTGTGGGATTTTGAATGCCTTTGTGATCCTGAGAGCTGTGTTGTCCGGAGTGTTAGTCTCCCAATGCGTGGTCTCAGGGGAGGGTCTCTCTAAAGGTGATTCAAGAATCATACTGAATAGGCTTCAAGGGAGATGTGACAGCTGGCCCTGGGAGAGAGTGTCTGCGAGCAGGGCCACTCTTTATGGGGTGTGACTGCAGGATTGTGGCTTGGGTTGACGTCGGGTGCAAAGCAGTATGGGTGGCAGAGGAAGGATGTGACCGAGTCTGTGAGAGTCTGATTAACAAAAAAAAAAAGTAATTGGGCATATATCAGAAATTTGATCGCTCCTCAATCTCCCTACTGTACCAAAAATGAGGTTTGACGAGATTGAAATTCCAACCAATTCCAAAACCCTAAAATCAACTGTGTGTTAACAGCTTTAATCAGTTCACCTATCATACTATTTATGAGTAGATCATTTTAATTATGTCTCATTTCAGAGAGTGCTGCAGCCACCTCTGAAGAAGTCATATTTCTGTCCATGTTTGTACAGCCTGCGTGATCTGAAGTGTGATGCTCTTGTAGTGGTCCGTCTTTGACACATGGCAAGCCCTGTTTACTCAAAGACGCCAAACTGCGCTAGAGTGAGTACCTTAATCTTCAACGTCTTTATTTGTTGACTATAAAAGCATTCATAGAGGAAAAGAGGCGTGGTATATAAGACGGCAGCATTGGGTTTAAGTTTGTGCGGAATAAGAGCTAGAAGCATCTGCCAAAGGTGAAGAGAGGGTCTTGCTTTTCAAGCATATTTACCCGCACTACAAGATTGTAGTTTCGAAACCCTGCCCAGGTGTAATAAAACTGGATCCAGCTCTGATGTTTAAATATCTCAGAGCTGATTGCCCGGTTCAGCTCGTCCACATAGAAGTCTAAATCCCAGCTGTCCTTGTAGAGTTTTGTACTGGCAGGAGGTTTGGTGATGGCCTCACTGTGTTTGGTCGTTCTAAAGGAGAAGCAAGATTAATATTTGAAAATACAGTTGCCGTTTAAATGATAATTTGGAGTTTCTTTAGTTTGGTCGATCATACGTTTAGGTACAGTGAAAACAGATTTTTTTCAGTGTAATAACATTGCACTCACTCAATGAATTCAACTTTTCACTAAGCCTTACCATTACCTCCGACTCGGACTATTATCAACAAGTTCCCTGATCACCCCATTAGCACATTACTGAAGCCATATACAAAAATTGTATAGAGGGGTGGGTCTAACATACTTTAGATCCATAGGTAGATTGTTTCCTTGGCGCGGGTGTGTGCTATCCTGACTGCAGTTTAAATTTTAGGAATTTGAATATTTGACAAAAGCAGCGACTCCTTGAAATGAAAACTGTCCTTGGAAATTGTTACCAACTATAGCAGGATGGCTGATTAGTGCAAGCTGGTTTGAATGCTATCGCTAGCTCACTCATCATGGAACATGAACCATGTTCAAGGGTCTTAGGTTTCTGGCAACATATATGATAATGAGGTTAAAAACTCTAGTGCAAAAGTCTCTTCTAATCTGAGCATAAGACAAAACCTCAGGATCCCCAGCCAATGGTGTTTTTCAGTGAAGAAAGATAGGGAGTCATTATTTACCTGACCAGCCATAACATTATAAACAACAACAAGTGAAATCCAGAATAACAAATAATATATAATTTAGTAATTATTTATTATCTCATAACAATAGAAAATGTCAGAGTGTGAGATATTTTAGACAGAATTTAGAAAAATATATATGTGTTTATGTATATATATATATACATATATACACAAAAGCTGTAATTAATTCAAGTTTTTCTTGAATAAATCTTTTAATTACCTGAGGGCCAAAGGAGAAAGTAGATACAGGTGTGAATAGAATGTGAATATCCGTAGGAATTATGGCCAAACTGACTGAAATCAGAACTCAAACATGGAAGTTTGGTATTTTTTGAACTTACCTGTACATAGTGTAGCTGTAATGTAACCACAAATGAACAAACGTTTTTTTTTTCCTTTAGCAAGGGAGAAACACACACAGATAAACATATGCTTTGAGGTGCTACCAACCTGTTAGTCGAGTCTTTCAAAACCAGGCCAAGGTCCAGCACAGAGCCTGGTTTAGGCGTCCATGTCTTTATTTCTGGTGCGATGCTATTGATGAGGGCATTGAGGTCCTCCGCTCTGTTTTTCACATTCGTATCCTTGATGTATCTGTCAATACACAGGCAAAGAGAGCATTTAGAGGGACCCAGACTAGATTTGCACAGTTACAGTCCAGAATATTTTGGATTATCTTCAATGTTAAAGTATTAAGTATAAGTATAAAGTAGTTAAAGTAGTAAAGTACTCTTCAGTAAGAAACCAAGCAGCTTTAAAATCAGGGACATTTACAAGCCATTCATGTACGTTTCCCCTCAATTGTAATCAATTTATCCATCAGTCGATACTGTTCAGTTTATGGAAAACCCATCTGCACAAACCGTACCTATCGGATGGATGAGCCTCCACGAAGTAGCCAGCGAATGGGCAGTAGATCCTGGGCTGCAGGGACTTCACCAGCTGGGCTTTGTAATTCAGCAGCTTCGTCCTTTCATTCTTGATAAAGTCCGCTTTCCAGGAATCTGATGACACACACACACACACGCACACACACACTCACACACAAACACGCACACACACATATGCACACGCACGCATCCACACACACACAAACACACAGGCACGCACACACGCACACATTTCCTTTATGTAAACAAATACACCTTACCCTGTGTCTACCTACAAAAGGCAAGAAAAGGCTTTGTATAGGATAAAGATTAGGGGGTCAAGGACGGAGCACTGGGGGACACCACTCATCCAAGGGACCACAGAGGAGCATATGATAACTACAACAAGTGAGAATGTCCTATTCAATAAGTAGGATTTCTTTTGGCATATTAAAGCATATGTGGACTTCCTAACAGAGTTTTGAAACTTGACGCAACCAAAAAGTCTAATAAGGATCGAATAGTTTTCTAAAATTATGATTTACCAAAAGGTTGAGCTAATCGAATTAAAACCCACTATTTCCATGAAACAGAAAATTTCATTATGAAATAATTTTATAAATCAGATTATTTTTTTTTTTTTACTGTTTAACCTTTTAATGTCCTACTTAGACTAAATCGTCAAAGTTAAAATAACCGTTTAGTCATATGGTGACTTGAAATGTGTTACCATTGAAGTGAGACTCACCGGTGTATTTCCCTCCACAGAAGGTCATGGGGAACCCGGATGCCCCCCCAGCAAAGTCACTCATCAGTAGGTCCACATTCTGAGGAAGTCTACCGCCATTTGGCCTGGTGCAGTCCACAGTGTTCAGGATCATGTGACCTGCATGTATTTATGTTCATACTCCACGACTCATGTGATGGTTACATAAAATGTCATTAAAAATATTGCACCTTTATATTCAACAATGATGCAGGTGTCCATCTCTGGATGTACCCCATCCATCAGGATCATGAATCTCAGGTGTCGGTCAATCTGTTCGAGACGGAGGGATGAGCTGGTGATTAATTACGGTGTCTCTCTCTTGAATTTCATCACAACAGCTTATACGAAACAAAGAGTGACTCACATCTTGCCAGACACCAAAAGGAACAACATTGATGTTGGTCAACTTAACTTGGCTTTGCTCCAGATACCTGTTGCATCAAGAGAGAGAGAGTAAGTCGCTATTTTATTGATCACATAGTCAATAGTCAAGTACAACATTGTTTAATTTCTTCTCTTCATTTGACCGATCTTTACAGGCCCAGTGTTTAAGATTTAAGAAAATTATGTGTGGCATAATTTAATACAATATTCAAAGTATGCTATTAAGAGTCATTAATGAACTGAAAATATGAATCGTTGCATTTATGTCAGCTTAGAATGAACCCTGTATACTGATCAGGCATAACATTAGGCATGGGAAATGTAATGGACTTCAAATTTGTCGAGGTGGGTCACTCCTTGGTCGCCCGTGAACCAGTTGCTTGTTCTTTTGACCACTTTGGTAGGTTATAACCACTGCAGACAAGAAAACCCAAGAAGACCTGCAGCTCTGGAAATTCTCTGACCAGGCCGTCTAACCATCATCATTTGGTCCTCGTCAAAGTCAAACCCTTATACTTGCCGATAAAACCTGCTTTCAACACATAAACTTCAGGACAAATTGTTCACTTGCTGCCCAATATATCCATCCACTGACAGGTGCCTCATCAGGCCCTGCATATGCGGAACACAATGGATGGATGAAAGGTGCCATGGTTGGTTGGTTGGTTGGTTTTGGTAAGGTTAGTTAGTAAAGTAGATAAGTAGGTAGGTAGTGGATAGGAAGGGGTGTGGGATGAGCTGTGGTGTATTCAATTCACTGCGTGGAATCTAACCACTAGAGGCAACTGAATCCTTCAAACACGCTGAAAATGTCATTATCTTTCAAAGGATAGATGTAATGGCTTAGGATCTTCACTAACCAAAACACGGGTCTTGTTGTATCACCAACATAAATTGGGACGTCTGGCCTCCTCTCTGATAGGACCTTCAGCGTTGGGTAACTGCAAAACAGAAAGAACACAACAAAACTCTACAAACTGTATGAACCTGGACTGCAAGAACCTGGACTGTTTCACTGTATGAACCTGAACTATTTCACTGTATGAACCTGGATTGTTTCACTTTATGAACCTGGAGTGATTCACTGCATGAACCTGAACTATTTCCATAAATAAACTTGGACTGTTTTACTGTATGAACCTGGAATGTTTCATTGCTTAAACCCAGACAGTTTAACTGTATGAACCTGGACTATTTCATTTTATGAGCCTGAACTGTTTCTCTGTATGAATATGAACTGTTTCCCTTTGTGAACCTGAACTGTTCCACTGTATGAACCGTGGACTGTCTCACTGTATGACCCTGGACTTTATCACTTTATGAACCTGGACTATATCACTGTTGGAACCTGGACTGTTTCACTGTATGAACCCGGACTGTTTCACTGTATGATCCTGGACTTTCTCACTTTATGAAACTGGACTGTTTCCCTGTATGAACCTGGACTGTTTCCCTGTATGAACCTGGACTGTTTCCCTGTATGAACCTGGACTGTTTCCCTGTATGAACCTGGACTGTTTCCCTGTATGAACCTGGATAGTTTTTCTGTATGAAACTGGACTGTTTCCCTGTATGAACCTGGACTGTTTAACTATATGGATATGAACTGTTTCCCTTCATGAAACTGGACTGTTTCCCTGTATGAACCTGGACTGTTTCACTATATGGATATGAACTGTTTCCCTTCATGAAACTGGACTGTTTCCCTGTATGAACCTGGACTGTTTCACTCGATGAACCCGGACTGTTTAACTGTATCAACGTGGACTGTCTCATTGTATGACCCTGGACTGTCTAACTTACGAACCAGGACTGTTTCACTCTATGAACCCAGACTGTTTAACTGTATGAACCTGGACTGTTTCAATGTATACACCTGGACTTTTTCACTTATTGAGCCTGGACTATTTCCCTGTATGAACCGAGACTATTTCACTCTATGAACCTGGACTGTTTTACTGTATGAACCTGGATTTTCTCACTGTATGAACCCAGACTGTTTAACTGTATGAACCTGGACTGTTTTTCTGTATGAATCCTTCAGGTATCTAGTAAAAGTAGTAATTGTAGTAATAGTAGTAATAGTAGTAATAGTAGTGAAGAAACTGAAATAGAAGTATTAGTAGTAGATTGGACCATGTACACTGGAGCTTTAGCCGCTGGTGGAAATAGTAATAGCTTTGGCACATGTTACAATGAGATAAACACAATCAGTACGCAACATCTTTTAACAAAATAATGAAAATATGCCAAAAAACTGTTTTTGGACTATGTAAGGAGGGGAACTTCGTGCACCCAGAGGGAACTCACAAAAACACAGAGAAAAACTCCACACAGAGAGGCCCCAGGTGGATTAGATATTTAATGGTTTGTGTAATTTGTTCTAAATCTCACTACTAATCAGTAAACTTCTTCCTTTTCTTCTATGTTTTCTTCCAAATCATTTTACACATGTATCTAGTCTCACAGTTTTTACAGAATTTATGATTATAAATCAAAATGTGGAACCGGAGAAGGACTACTCTGGCTCGATGACCTCAATTTGTAACCATAGCTCCATTGTTCATGGTCCGATCTGCCCCAAACTTAAAATTGTTTTCTACTTCTATTTCAGTTGTTTTCCATTTCAGGCATCTTCTCATTCTCCAAGATAATTCGTCCTCCATAAAGCTGCTCTCCCTTCATCGTTCCTGATTCTTTGAACTTGAGTTACATATATTCCAGGCTGTTCTCTCCCTCTCATTTTCTCCATTCATCAGTTCTTCAAATCTCCTCCCATCTTACGCTCACACTTTCCTCACTTGTTTGTAAATTTCGATCTCTATCCTTAAAAAAATAGAAAAAAAAATAGATAATTTATTTAACCCAAGGGGAATCCAAGCACCTCGCTCATGGATCCTATGACATGTAGACTTGCTGAGGCTTAAACCGGGTACCTTCCAATATTCCGATTAGGAGACGGCTGCTCTACCCATTGAGCTGCAGCCGTCCCACCCTAACCTGCTGCACATCCTTTCCATCTCGACCCCTCTGCCTCGCCAATTGGCACAAGTCCTTTTCTCCTTCCTAAGTGTTCAACCTCTCATAGAACTCATAGGCATTTAGCCTTTGCCACCTCACTCTCCGCCCTACGACATGTCTCTTTGTAATCCGGCCTATGTCTAATGCTCCCATTTCTTATTCTTTCTTGCATATCCTCTCCTGAACCTCCTGATTCTACCACCAAGTCTCTTTAACTTTAACCCTACCTGTCTCCCTTATCATATTTGCTGTGGTTGCTCAGACATTCGGCAGTTCTTCACTACCACCCAGAGCCTGTCTTAACTCCTGCCTTTAATTCACACAGCTTCCTTCCTTCCTTCCTCAGCTTCCACCATTTAATCCTCTGCTCTGCCTTTGCTCTCTTCCTCATCTGTACCACCAGAGTCCTTCTACATACTACCATTCTATGCCACTCTCTCCTGTGACTACCTTGCACTCTGCAGCTGTGTGCTCCTACCTCCGCCCCTATATGTCAGCCCTTCTTCTTGACATACGTATTGACCAACCATCTCTCTCTCACCTCTGGGAATACACTCCGTCACTTCATCCAACTCTATCTTTCTCTTTCTCTTTTAACTCACAACTCTAAGGATGTTGTTTTGTGGAAGGAACATTCGTTTCAGTGCTTTTGTTGTGGATGGTGAGCTTCTCTTAGAACCATGGAAAGCATCTATTAAAGAGGACTGACTTAGTTTACCTGAGGTGATCCGAGTGCATATGGCTGATGTAGATGAGATCGGCTGCACAGAGTCTGTCCAGAGAGTCTGCTGGAGGCTCATGGAGAAGCCACCATCCTCTGGCAAAGGCAGGACCCTTTAACCAAGGGTCGAACATAAACCGCTTCTGTCCCAGCTGCAGTTCCATGCAGGCGTGGGTCAAGTACATCACCTGAGAAGAAGGTCAGTTGTTACATTATTACCATGATGTTAGCAATTTGTTACAATTCACAGGTATGGCATCGCTGACCGACTGTGATTAGAGATTCATGTTGTCTGAGCTTAGTAATAAATAAGATAGATTTTTCTTGTGTCATTTCATATGAGCTAAATTTAGACACAATAGGACTTATGGTTGGAATGGAACGAGCGAGTGACTGCGTGTCAAACAAAATGCTAGCCCTACTGAGTAAAATGTTAACTTTTATAGTGAAATTATATCCTGTATTTTTCAGAGACTGATCTCCTCGTCGCGATTCATATGGGTGAATTTTGACATGGATGTAATGGTCATTTCATGGTCTTTGCAAAAAAGCCTCACTAGTGATTGAAATATGAACCAACGGCTAAAGTTATGCTATCTATAAAAGCTACCTTAGTAAGTAAAATATTAATAATTGCAATAAAAAAAAAATATATAAAATGTGTCAATTCACATGTTTCAAATATGAATTAAACTGGTCCAATGGTTGAGAAATTATGGCAAAATCATTTGGAGATAAAACTCCCCCTAGTAGCCGAAATATACAACCAACCTTTCCCAAAATCAATCTGGTTCTTCCTCGCACTAAGTTCTATCTGGGTAAAAGATTTGAAAATTATCCATTAAAACATTTTTTTTTGAGTTATCGCTAAGGATCTGCGGTGGCGATGACCATTCCATAGTTTCCTCCACTTTTCGGACTTATAATAAACATCTATCCCGAGAAAAAACATCTAAAACATTCTAGTTCAAAACAGGGACACAAAGAGTGAGATACTTACTCTGACTTCTCCTCTCTCGAGCTCTAGAGGCTCTCGGGGGTCAGCCAGCCAGGGGTCCAGAGGGTTCAACTCTACCAGCTTAAGGCCGCCATCATCCAAAATCTCCACCTCTGTGTGCAACCAAACACACAGATGTATACGCAGGGGGTCGTGACATTGCTATTTAGTGTTTTTAAGAGATAAAATAACAGCAATATTGTTGTGCAGAGAGTTCTACTGCATTATTCAAAAATGCACACTGGCTGTCCCGACAATAAAAATACTGCTTTCCAACCAATCAAAACAAAAGCATTAGTTATTTTACTTACAGCACACTATCAATTAGTGTCAGAACCCACATTATGCAACCAGCAACTGAAACTCAAAAAAGCAAAAGTTCAATAAGGGAGAATATACCTTTGCTCGCTTGGAGTTTATTTCTCATAGTCCTCTGTTATTCACCATTTTCATTCACGCTCAATCTTAATTTGCTGCTATCATGGTCTGAGGTTGTCAACTGAGATATCAGCTATCCTCATCTGTCACACATTATTACTGGCATCTTTTGTTCTCATAATCCCATCTGGTACATGCTGTTGTCAGTATCCTCCCTTTACTGTTCTCCTTACAATTCTGGAGCATTCATCTTGCTGCCGCTCAGAGCCGATACCCTTCATTCATAATCTCGCTTTACACTTTAAACTCCAAAGATCGCTTGATAGGATTTATTATCATACATCATCTGTGGTAATAAACATTGTTTCTCTGTTTCTTCTGCCTGCTCTGATCCTATACACATCTGTGTTCAGCTGGGTGTGTTGGTCTCATAATGAGGTTTCATCTGGTACATTGTTGTCTCATGGGAGCAGAAGAATAATCGCACCATATGCCAACTGAAACCTAGTCTAAATTGGGTATTCTGTTTCTCCTTATTTATTCATGTGATGTGCCTAGAGATGCAGTGCTGTCCTTAGGGACACTCAAGCACCAAAACTAAACCCAACTGAACAGAAACAACTCTCCAGAGGAAACTGAATTTTACTTGGAGGCTGGTCCAGCTCCAACCACAAGAGGACACACAACAGGTAGAAGGTGAAGCAGGAGTGCAGCAACAGCTACCTATCCTTAAATGTGGGGAAGATGGGTCAGATATTTTTTTATATCAAAAAAAGGCCACGGTGTGCATCAACAGGCCTGAACATCAACGGAACCACTGTTAAAACAGTTGGCAGCAGCAAATTGCTGGTGGTGAAAATTGCCGATGATTTAAACTGCCCTCAGCAAGAAAGCCCAGTAACAGCTCCATTTCCTGTGCAGACGGGGAAACGTGAACTCTTCTTTTCCATTATAACTCCATCCGGCAAAAACAGTGAGTCGAATGCATGTAAGTGTCTCACTCCCTTCCATTGCTGACATATATTCAGAACGATGAGTAAGGAAGACCACAAAGATGGACCACGTCATCATTTAAAAAATCAGGGTCCTTATGTAAACAAAGTGGTATTTATAGGATACAAAATCCTTAGAATTGTCAGTAATGATCAGAAGTGGTGTTCGTAAAAAGCATTAAGTCAGCAAAAGTTTAAAAATAATGATATCTAGAAAAATACACAGTTTCAGGAAGGGGACTTAATTTACGAATAAATCCTAATACTGAACAAAATGTAAAAAATGCATCTAAAATAGTCTAATTGCAAAACCATTGACATATCCCACATTTTGTTCATTACAACAATGAAAAGTTGAAGTAGCATTTACCGTATAGAAAATATCCTTTCTTGGATTTTGGTAATTATAAAAGTGCAGGCATTATGTAAGCAAAGTGATATTTAAAGGGTAAGAATGCCGTAAGCATTAAGTAAGATTTGACAGTAATGACCCGACTAATGTTACCATTAGTGTCAGCAAAAGCATAAAATAAAAATATATAATACACTAGCAGTTTTCTGAATGAGGCCGCTTTATGTCATTGAAGTATTGAAAGGATGTAAATAAAATCTCAATTACAATAACAACAATAAAAAAAAAGAAGAAGAAATCAATTAGCATTTAGTATACGGAAAATAACTTTTATTCGATATTAGTCATTTAAAAAAATCCCGTAAACAAAGAAGAACGGTTAAAATCCAGAAAATAAATGAATATTTGATAGTTTTGATCAGGACTGATGTTATTTAAAAAAAAATAAAAATTCAACAAAAGTGGAAAAATGTATATAATGTACAATAAATGATATTTTATGACTGTTTAAAGTAGTGGACATGTATGTCCACAGAGAGGATGTAAGTAAAGCTTGATTAAGTGAAGACTAAGGGTTGAAGGTCATAGGTGCAGAGCAGCCCATTTGTGTGGTAGACTGTTGGATTTTGTTTCTGTCATGCTTCCACTTAAAACCCACGTGTTTTTGAATAACTGGTGGAGCTTTGACATCGGCAGTCACAAAAAGAGGGAAAGCTTAGAAAGAGTTCCAGGTGGACAGCCACCAAACTCATCCTTTCCTTCTGTCACATATTAATGGAGATGCACACAGAATGAGTGGACAACGTTAAACTCTTTATCAATGTGAGCGTTTGTGGATAGGGACCTCCTTCATCCTCAAGGAAATCCAACTTAAATCATCCCCGAGCCACGACAGCAGTTGGACTGACTCTCATTAATGACGTTTAACAACCTTCTCTTATCTCATCATCTTATCCTATAACCCATAATTCTCAGAGGAGAATCAACAAAGAGTACAACATAGCTGAAAGTTCTTTGTGCTTGACCCATCCCTGAGGAGAAGTGGACCGACCTGTAGGGTCTCTGGGGTTCAGTAGTGTGCTCAAAGACACCGTGACATGTATGGGTGTGGGATTGAAACACTGAACTTTGGATAAGTGCACAACTGCTCTAACTCCTGGACCAAAATCAACACTTAAGACATGCACGGAAAATCCTTAAAGTTTAACCAAACTTTGAACACATAGAAAAATTACATTTCACAAAGACACCAATGCCATCAAGTTATATGCCACAAAGAAATCACTACTTATACTACTAGACAGAATGACAATCTGCCAGTCAGGTTTGGTGGAACAGTCACATTGAACTAGCCGGCGTCGTGCCGCGGCCCTGCACTCTGACGGGCCCGCCCTTAAATAGTGATCTGAGCCTGCTTAAGATTGACACATCTGAGCTGGACATCCCTCCCTGTTGTATACTAAAAATCTCACCGCTGCTGTCACAGAGGGTTTTGTTATTGTGCTTAATGGTCACCCAAGATCGTTCAGATCGTTTCCATGCACAATTGAGCGAAGAACTTACCGAGCTCATCCTGCAAGAAGCTGTCTGGTGGGTTCACATAGGTCATAGTAGCCACGTTTAACTTCCAGTTGTGTTTAGTGCATTTAACAGTCCTGTCAGAACAGAGCAGCATCTCAGTGGAAACAAAACACGTTGATTGACACATCATGTTTGTGCTTTGTGTGAGAAATATTTCACCTGCCACCCAGGTCTTCGATGTCCTTGATGAATAACCCTCCTTGGTGTTTGCATTGGTTCTTGCACGCTCTAAAGCCGCTGTTGCTCTTGTATAAGATGTAGCATTTACCGTCCTCGGGATTTTTCTTGAAATTGACCCCCTCTTTAAGTAAGTTGACCACTTGAGCGTCCAATGACAGCACCACCTGTGCAGTTTGAGAGGTCATCGTACCTAAACTTAAACAACAGAACACAGGAAACATAGTTTTAGGTTTTCATTGCACACAAAATGATATTTTCTGCAAAGGCAAACTTAGAGCAGTGCTGGCTAAACTTTTTTTTCTTTCTTGAGACCCCTTAATGTAAAGCAATGGCCAATAAGTGAGGGATAATTTATCTATTCATTTATATATCTCATCAATATTGATATACGTTCATTACTCTGGTCATTTTTTGTCAATGAGAGTGTTTATTGTCATTCGTTGATGTCAGTAAACATGTTTTTCTTTATTCTGCATTCATGTCTGATGAACAGCAGCAGCAAACCGACCAGCTGGTGGTCAGAAAAGTTGGAATTTGTGGTCAAATATCAATTTATATTTGCCTATAATTGGATTTTTTTTAAATTATTTTAATATCAGCTGGTTTAATTCATAACAGCCAGAGGTAATTATTTTCCGTTTACTGTTGACAGAGAAGAACACCAGCACCATAACCAAATTCGGCTTAGGGCACCGAGTTAGTCTAGGCGGCCCTGGTTATAGTAGTTAAAATATCATAAAATAAAACGTGAATGACCTTCTCAATCAGGCGTTGAGAGAGGAAATACTTTCTTTATTTGATACAAATAGGAATGAAAAGTATTTTTATATTGACTATTAAAAGAGAGTTCATCGTCAAATATCAACCACAGGTTCTGGCTGCAGGTGTGACATTGAATGCATAAAATATTTAGGGTATTTAATGCATTCAATGCATTCAACTTGATATTAATATTATTCATTATACTCTTATTTTAGAAGTTACATACAGTGACAATAGTATAATAATAATAAGTCCCACAGTGCCTACAGGGATGACAGAGCCAGGTTATATAGGAGATGGAGGATGCAGAATTCGCAGGGGTGGAGCGACAGGCAGATGAAGCTGACCAGACAGACTCTGAGCTGGTGCCATCATCTGATGAAGAAGACGAGACGGACAGAAAAATACGAAGACAGAGTTTGTAGTAGTCCAGTAAATTAGATTAAAATAGCGTGAGCAGCCTGAGGTTTTGCTGATGTACTCATTTGACTGTGTTCAATCAATGTAAAGAAACGTTTTTTTTTCCAAACTACAACCACGTCTGGAAGTGTTTTCTATCCACGTGTGCAACAAATGGTAATCCTGGAACGTCTAATCTGAAGCAACTGGACTTCTGTTTGGACTAGAAGACGTTTAAGCTCTCATCTGTCATCCAAGAGGCTTCTTCAGCTCTGGCAGTTGGCGAGTCACATATTTAACCTCCAGTAGGTGTTTGATAGAGAGTTGATACAGTTGAGCAGAGAGTAAACAACTGACCACTAATCACTAATCTCACTAATGTGGGTGGGTCGGAGGCATTAGTGAAACCGTGGTCATGTTCATATGCTGGGAAGTCAAGTGACTCATCATCCAGGTTTGGAAGATGGTGACACAGTCTTGGGAGATGTTAAGATTGCATTGAGGGCACAGAGGATCAGTGCAGTTTAACATAGATGGCTTCCTTCACTCCCCTCTCAAACCGTCTGTCCTCTCAAACAGGTTGAATGATTCAGAATGAAGCTTTACACTCTGATAACAAGCCAAGCCATGGAACTCAGTATCTAGGCTGCCATTGACCTCTGAGATAAAGATATGATGCCTTGCCTTGATGCTCTTGTTGGATTCAAAGTCCAACGAGACAGTGAATAAACATAACCCTAAACCCTATTCTTTAGCTCAAGACAGGGAGGATAGATGGAGGAAATCTTGACACTCCTCTCTCTTTATTATTTGTCATTTACATTGAGGCTGAGAGAGGCTTTGCTGTCCTACATAGTGGAGCTGCAAAGAGTCAGAGAAAATATTTTTTTTTATGTCAAGAATGTATTTTTTTTTTATCTAGGCCCTTATCAATTGTTTCATAGAGAAGACTTTTACAGCCCTAGAAAATACTATGATGTCACTAACAGGTGGAAATACTGAAGTAAAGTACAATTCGTAAATGTTACAAATTACTATCCACAACTACTTGAACGTCCTAAACTGCCATTCAGTGTCTTTGATGCAATGGACACAAAAATATGGAAAGATGCTTTTCTTAAAGAAAATCAGTTGTTTGTAGGTGGTTGCTCAGAAACAATATTTTTAATGGAAATTTACTGTAAACAAATAAAATTAAATAAATCGACGGTAGCTAAAAAAACCACATCGTGATTTCTTGCATTTTTTACAGTAAAAATCAGCCAGTGTTTTCTTACAATTACCCTTTACTTCCCTCTCAAACATAGCTGCATCTGTCCCATTTATGAATGTTTGTGGAGAATAATAAATTTGACTCACCTGCAACAAACTGTCGTTTTATCCCAGGAGGAAGCATAAAGGGTTGCCGTAACTTAAGATCAAATTAAGGTAAAGCTAGAGAACCCATTTGTGTGCTAAAGAAAAACACTAGGCACAATCCTAGGAGCAAAGATCACTGCAGGTACTTTCAAGGACATACGTGGATGAATATTTTAAAATTGTGACATATGGGACCTGTAAGGTGTGGCTGCAGCAGGATACAGAGAGAGAGAGAGAGCGAGAGAGAGAGAAAGAGAGAAAGGTTTTTTGTTTTTTTTAAATACCTTTATTTTCTATTTAACAGGACAGTATGCCATAGTTATTTTGTTTAAACAGAGACTCTTATTGTATAGTTTTAAAGATTATAAAAACACAGGGTTAAGTTAAACACCACTGAGATGAAAACTCATTTCTCATGAGTGAGTAAAATCTGAAATCAACTCTGACTCCTGCTCTCACCAAGGACACAAACATTGCCAGCAGGGGATTCACCTTAAACATTTTCCATGTTTTTCCTACTTTTATAAATTGCCTACTTTGCCTGTCCCACTAAAAAGTTTAACAATTGCCTTTTTTTTGCATTTTCTTTTCTCCATCCAGCGCCAAAGATACCTGCTCAGTTTCAGACCAGCTCACGCCACAGTTAGAAAACACAGTTCTCAGAGTTTTAAAAAGAACAGTTCTTGTTAAGAAGTAACCAGAACAAGAACGATATCTCTGTTTCCTGACAGACAGCAAATTCGGCAGATAATGCAGGGTTTATCTTTGCTACAAAGTTATTTACAGCCAACGCTCCTTGCAAGATTCGCCACTGCAGGTAACCTGACCTCTTGTTGAGAGGTGCCTTATAGAGCAGCCTCCACACAGGTTTACAGTCCTCTGGAACTTTTAGTTTTCCGCTCCACACAGTGTCTCTCCTCCCACTCAGCTTCTTCTTGTTTAAAGCCTACACACAGTATCGGCAGAGAGCTTTTCTGGTCAAGAAGTACAGTTTCACCGGTGCAGAAGACTTGTAGAGTAGTAACGGTTCAGACAGCCCAGTATAGTCAATCTCCATTATCAGCTCAGGGAAAGGATCTCCTTCATCTGGAGTCTGTGCTCCAGTCATATAATACTTTAGCATCTCTAGTTCCTCGGTCATCATTTAATTTCCCCACATGTTTAAACTGTCTCTGATGTGATGAGCTGACCTCAGGCCAACTAGAGAAGCCAATGCTCCTGTGTCCTGAAATCCTGGACCTGCAACGTCCACTATATTTTTCAGCTTTACTCCTCCGACTGAACATAGCCGCTGTGTGAGAGCAGGTCTGCTGTTACTCTCAGCGTCCAGTCTGGCCAGAGTCCACGATCTGAAAAGTCCCTGATAAAAATGGAAGCAAGTCCATTTGCCTCCAGGAATAAAACTACAATCTGTTAAGAAAATAGAGGTGTCCAATCCAAGACCTGCTACCTTTCTTAAGATGATGCTTGTGGTTTGTTTCCAAACTACATCATCATTTCCTGTGAGGTACTTTTGTACAAACTATAACCTAAAAGCTTTTGTTCTGCTCTCCAGGTGCACTAGACCCTGCCCCCTTCTTCTTTCGGCAGCTGGAATACACTCTGCAGGACCCAGTGGGAATGACCCCAGAAAAAACCCTCCATAAAAAGGCTTCCATAAATAAAAAAATACTTTAAAATACAGTTCAGAATGACCCCAGAAAAAACTTACCAACACTGACTCTAGACCAGGAGGGGCTTGTGCCACAGAGTCGATGCAACCAGATTATTAATAATAAGGACTCGTCCTCTAGGACATTTGAGGCTACAGCCACTTCCTCTGTGACTGACTGCTGCCTCACCCTCTTGGTTCTGCGTACAATAATATCATCAACTTTCACAAATATATATAAAGATACGAACTCAGAATCGTTCACAAACACCTGCTCACTCCTTCCACTCAGACAGATAGAGGAAGAGAGAGAGCGAGAGAGAAATGTACAACGGGGCCCTGACATGGGCTGTCAGAGGCTCTCTGTGCCAAAGGTACTTGATGATACCCTTTAAGAAAACCCATCTCGAAATCCAAATTGAGGCTAACCACCTCGGTGGGAATTTCAAATCAAATAGTGCATCTTCAGCATCTTTCTCTAAGACAAATTCAGATTTCCCAAGACTCCCTCTCTGTGAGAACTCCTTCACGTACAAGTATGAGTGTTTTCTGTTCCAGACTTTTTTTTTCGAAATCTAGTTGTCGTCCCCTCAACTGCCGCTTGAACTCTAGCTGACTCAGCCCTGGAGTTTTGTGTGTGGTAACTTCTTCCTTTGGTATTCTGATACAACTCACACTACTTTCATTTATGTTCCTCAGCCTTAACACTGGTCAACTCATTTTTCCACAGCGTGTGCTGTCCAACCAAGCAATTCATAATTTTTGTACATAAATCTTCCTCTCTAACATTTTTGTTGGTTAATTGTCTCCATTTTATTAGATCTAACATGCACAAATAAGCATTCAATAGGCTTTCTCCCACGATGAAGAACTTCCACTATCCGTTAAAGTCCCATGTGGAGGCTGCAAAACTAGAACAACACAACAAGCTGGCAACAGTTGAATCAGTGATGGTTGGAATCTGGCAAACTCAGATTTTGTCATGTCAGTGTTGGAGCTGAAAAACCTTTGCTTGGTCGAATAACTTAAATTAACAACCTACTTTATTTGAAAGTAATAGGACAATTAGGTTTTTGGACTTCTTGCAACGTAAAGTGTGGTCTGCTTTTTTTGTGGGGGCACACTGTATCTGTAACTGAGGCTGCGTGGATATTAGAGGACAGTTCAGGCCGCATTATTCTGTCCACACCTGACTGAGTCCAAGAGACTGGTGGTGGAGCCCGGCCCGAACCGGTCTTACCGGTGGCTCGGTTTTTTCTGCCTGTGTGAGAGTGTATGTGTTGCGTGTGTGAGTGTGTGTGCATGTGTGCATGTGTGTGTGTTGTGGGTGTTCGCAGGCAAGAGTGGGAGTAATGTGTGTCCGCACGCGGCATGTGTGTGAGAGGAGATGGGGTGGGGTTTGTATGTTTTGTATGTCAGTGTGTGCGTTGGGGGGGTTGACTGTTGTTACTAAGTGTAATATTGTTTGATGTCATTCTAACGTAAGGATCCCCACTTGTTAAGTTGGTGTTTTGGGTTTTCCTTGCATGTTTTATCTTTGTTCTTTTCAACTTCTGAATTATGTATATTATAATAATAATAATAATAATAATAATAATAATAATAATAATAATACATTTAATTTATAATGCACTTTACATTTGGATCAAATCTCAAAGTCCTACAAAGTAAAAGCAGATAAAAGCATAAATAAAAAATATAATAATAACTATCAAAAAACCTGACTAAAAAGCAGCAATGTTAATTAAATTTATAGGTTCTGCTAAAAAGGAAAGTTTTAAGTCCTTTTTTAAATGTGTCAGTCGTCTGTGGAGCCCTCAGATGGTCAGGGAAGGCATTCCACAGACGAGGGGCAGCAGAACAGAAGGCCCGATCACCCATGGTGCTGAGCTTAGTCCGGGGAAGGAGGAGGCGGTATGAGTGGGTAGAACGGAGGGATCGTGTTGAGGTCAGTGGGGTGAGTAGTTATTTTAGGTCGGGGGGTGCGTTGCCATGGATGCACTGGTGAGTGAGGAGAGAGATCTTATAATCAATCCTGGTGGAGATGGGAAGCAAATGAAGGGAATGAAGAACGGGGGTGATGTGTTCGTGTTTACGAACTCTCATCAGGATCCTTGCAGCAGTGTTTTGAACATACTGTAGTCTTTGAAGACTTTTATCAGGGATCCTGATGAGAAGTGCGTTACAGTAATCCAGTTGGGAGGAGACGAACGTGTGGACCAGCTTTTCAGCATCACTCAAGGTGAGTGAAGAACGGAGTTTGGAAATATTTCTGAGATGATGAAAGGAGATCTTGCAGATGTGTTTTTTGTCCTTGGCTTACTCTTTAGCATCTAAATGCTGCCACTGGTTCACATCATAAACAAGTTCAGTCAGATCTTACAATAAGAAACAATGAATCAAAATGAGCTCAACCAAACAATGGGGCAGGACATGAAAATGTTTAAATAAAAGTAAATTGCCATGAATGGGCACTGCTCCTGGCTCTATGCCAGTAAAACTGGAATCATGTCAAATTGGCTATTGTGACCGACCCAGACTTTGGCTATTCTGAAAATGAAAATAATTAAATTGATTAAAGATTGGTTGATAAATAAAAGTACCCGCCGGACCAAGTCTGGCCCAAACGTGGCTAGACTGAAACTGAACGTAATTTCTAACTCTTTGTCAGAACCTTCATATTTCTTATATTTGTAATCTCCAACTCCCTATGTCTCCAACTAGACATAGGGAGTTGTCTAGTTGGAGACAACTAGACAACTCTAGTTGTCTACTGTGTGAGCACAGTCCTCACAGATCCATCAACCTCAATATTCATCAGTCTCAGAAGAGTCATCAGCCAAGATGATATCCAAAGCATATCATCTTGATGCTGTCTTTTAAATATGATTCTCTCCATTCATATAGTTCCTTCATGCTGTTGTTACTTGCAACCTCCATCTCCCCATCTCCACCGTGTCCTCACTGATCTATCAACTTCATCATCATCATTCATCAGTCTCAGCAAAGTCATCAGTCACCATCACCAGTATCAACACTCCGGCAGACACCCTTTGATCAAAATCGTCCTGAAGAGAAAGTCTGTTTCAAGACATAAACAGAGACACTGATATTTCACGGACATGCACACATCAAAAGAATTGAAAAAAAAAGAAGTTATAGATGTGATTTCAATAACAGAATCTACATGAGGTTTCAAAACTTAGTTTTGGAACCTACATCTACCTGAGACTACTGATATTATGAAACGATGCTCAGTGATTTAATTTGAGCATCTTCAATCAGGGCACCCAATAAAAGGAGCAAAAGTTGACACCTCAGGTGTGTCGATTTCCTGCTCTTAGCCTACCTGAGCTGAGCTGTGATTTATGAACTCTTCAAGGAACTTGCTAAGTCATTCAGTCAGTCAGTTTGTTTGTTTAGCACCAAATCACAACGTTGATTGTTATCAACGTTGTGATTAGTTATCTCATGGCACATTCCAAAAAAGTGACTGGGTGAGAAAGAGCGAGGGATCATGCATGAACCTTATTTCTTCACAATGCTCAATAAACCCATTATAACTTTTTTATAACCTCTGACTTTTTTTTTAAAGGTTTGAATTAAACCTTACATAACTTTTCCTTAAATTGCTTGGCTTTTTTAGCTTAGCCTTTCTACCATTTTTGCAACCTCTTCATCGTTAAAGCAAGTGCTTCTGCAGAAAGTTTGACCACACGCTTGTTCCTTTTGAGTTTGACTGCAGCTGACCACAGACGCTGTTTTGCCAGCAATAGGTCCTCTAGACAACATTCACCGGGGATTCCTCCATTTTCAATAATCTAATAGTCAGCAAGTAGAATTTAAATTATTATTTTATTTTTTTTAAATTAAAATATCAATAAAAAGTTTCACTTCAGCAGTCACTTCAGTAACCAATGCTTTGGAATTACACTTTAATGTGTGCACACAGAGTTTACTTCTATTTGAAAGGGAATTTTGTAGCGCTGCATAAACCTCCTTAAAGTTAATGTTAATCGAAAATCCCAAAGGGTTCTTACTGGCGGCTTTCTCACCGGCAGCGTCCTACTAAGCGTCACTCCTTACTAGTAAATCTTTTTTATTAAATCATGACTAGTAAATAAGTCTAGTAAATCCAGTCACAGTTTTGTGACTTCAGTTATGGAAGCATCATGCGAGAACGGTTGGTAGGTACGTAGGTTGCTTGCTGGGTTGGTAGGTACGTAGGTTAGTTTGTTGGTAGGTACGTAGGTTGATTGGTTGGTAGGTACGTAGGTTGATTGGTTGGTAGTTGCGTAGGTTGGTTGGTTGATAGGTAAGTAGGTTGGTATGTTGATAGGTACATTGGTTGGTTGGTTGGTGGGTAGGTACGTAGGTTGGTTGGTGGGTACGTAGGTTGGTCATTTGGTTGGTTGTTTGGTTGGCAGGATCCCTGGTAAGCTCTGATTTTCGTTTTCGTTTTTTTATTAATTACAATATTTCCGGACTTAGAGTTTACCTGAAATGTCCTGGTGTTAAGATTTAGTGGCACCTAGCCACTAAATCGTAGCCTAGCCCTTCATCCTCCCCTTGCAACAATGTAAGACACTTGAGGTGGCCTCTTAAAACATTAAAGGCATTGTTTGGAGCTGTACCTTGTGTAGATAGGAAAGGCTCCATATAAGGTCACAATACACAACAATTCTTAGTTTCAATTGATTATACACAAATAGATATAAAATTGAAGTACTATATGAATATTATATTTCTGCCAAAAGATCCCCACAATCCTTCAGAGTGAACCTCCAGGGCAAACCTAGGGTTGTCTGAAGACTTGTTATCCTGCAAATTCCCAAATACAAAACAACATTTAAACTGTCATGAAACATCACAGGTTATTGCCTTTGATACACCGTATATGCGGAATTCAAATTCTTATTTTATTCATTTTCACAATTTGCAAAGCCCTCTATTAAATTGGGGGCTTATCGTGGTTATACCCTATTTGTTGGGGAGCATAGCCTAGCGTAGGCCTAGCTTTAGGTTTGTTAATGCCGTCCCGTTTGTTAGATCTCCCTACATGTTAAGTTATTGTTTGCAGTTTTAGTAACTTGAGTACACTGTAATAACACTCTTAGACGTCTCTTTCTGTCCTCTGTATGCTTCATACATGTGTAACATTTTTGACAAATATCAGGTGATCTTGGTGAAGAAGCATGTTGAGATGAAGTTCATCAAGTTGAATGTGAAAAAGACCCAGTTTCTGACAGAAAAGCTGTGGATGAAGATTCTTCCCATGCTGGCCCTGTTACCAACCACTTAAACAAAACGCTATGTGGTTGGATTCACTGACCCAGGAAACGCAGACCAGTTTCCTACAGAGATAATAATAATAATAATACATTTAATTTATAATGCTAGAATGGAGACTCGGCTGTGCAGACTTTATCAACAACAGGTGAGAGCCAATAGTCACAGACATGCACTGATAAGAACTACAAATTCTTCATGGTTTTAACTTTGTACTTTGTCCCACAGCGGTAACTTGATGGCGCCTCCTGCAGCGACGCAGACGTTGGCCTAAAGATTCATACAGGTGGAGATGAAAACAGTCAGAGGTCAAACATTCAACTCAGACTCTGATTCTGGATAGGACTGAGAAGCCGCCTGCAGTGATCTGGTTTTTAGAAATGGCTCCGAGTTCTTCTAGGTTAAATAAGCCTATCAATGGTTTTTGATAGTCAGACTAATACTATATAGTTGTTGTTTTTTTGGGTATGTTTTTTATGTTTCGATACGGATGCATGGTACAGCCATAGGTTGTTCTGTTAAAAAAAATGCAAAAAATAAATAAAAATAATGTTGAAAAGCAAAAGAAATTTCTTTTCAGAAGGTTTGTTCATGTAAACAAAACAAATCTTAGCCATCACCTATTAATAGTCATTGACAATTCTGCATCTTTACGTTATTTATTGATGGATAAGCTAAATAAAAACACTTTCTGGTCGGCTGGATCCTGAGAGAAACACCAACAGGCAAGAATTTAAACGTACCTGTAATCTACAGTCTAATCAACATTCAGTCATGGAATTGTTGAAAAATAAATTTTAATCTCATTTAGGACTTCAAATGGATAAATAAAGAAACACACAATAATTTGCCATAACATTAAAACCACATTGCAACGTAGAGCCGTAAACGCCCATGAGCCTGTGATTGGTTGGTAGGTATGCGCTAAGCCAGTCACCTAGCAATCGCCATTCTGCCCTGGTCACCATATGCCATTTTATCAAAGGCAAGAAATAAAATGCATGACTTATTGATCTGAAATATATTGTAAAACATACTTGAAAATGCATGTTATTAGATTTAGTTTACCAAATATACTGAAGGTTTGTTTACTGCAGTTTGATTTTTTGTATTTGCTTTTTGTCAGTTTATCTTGATTTTTTTAAAATAGACTACAGATGAGGCAGCCTTATTTGTTGTAGGCGCCTTACCTTTGGAAGTTGAGAAGTTTCACCATCTCTTTCTCCGACTACGGTCTTCACATCACACTCTCTATCCGTGTCAATTCATGCAGTTTACGAGGTTAACCACTTATCTGAAGGTCATTGGTTTGATCCCTGGCCACTGCGGTCCACATGTCGAAGTGTCCTTGAGCAATATAATGAACCCCAAATTGCTCCCAATGGCTGTTCCATTGGTGTGTGAATGATGGCGTGAATGGTTACCGCTCCTGATGAACATGTGGCGACTTGCATGGCATCCTCTATCCTCACTGTATGAATGTTTGTGTGAATGGGTGAATGATGGCTCACAGTGTAAAGCGCTTTGAGTGGTCATGCAGACTAGAAAAGTGCTGTATAAGTACAGTCCATTTACCTGGAACGGCCTCATTATTCATGTTCTTTTCATCTCTCACTAAATTGAAACTGAAAGAGCACAAAAAACAGAAACCTTGATCCCTGACGGTGGAACACATGAACTGTAGTACTATTAATATAATAGAATGTATAGGACAAAAAAGCATAATTTTTTCAATGCATTGACAACTGTCCTCTCACATGAATCACGTGGGGACTGAACAATTTGACATTTGCACAAGGCCCCTCAACAAGACTGGGGGAAAAAAAAATTGGAATTTATTCAATTATTTGCATCTAATTGATTGGACATAAAGCATGGAGCTTTTAAATTGATTCTTACTTCAGCTGGGATTCTTGCTTTGGAAAATTTGCTCCGAGCGAAAGCAAACCATGGAGAAGGTGATGAAAGCGTTTCTGCTGACAAGATCTGTAAACAGAATCAACTTGGTAAAACAAGTCTGATAGTCACTCTAATCTAACAGAGAATATAACGATCAAAAAACATTGCCTCAGTCTTCTTTTCCAGTTGAGGGCGCCCAGATTTGGAACGTCCTGTCATCAGAAATAAAAATATAAAATTAATTTAAAGCTTGCACACTTTAAGGGACAACAGCTCTGTGAACATTGGGATGTGAGGGTTTGCAGATCACACACAGGTATTTTGTCGAGTGGATTAAACTATATCCCCCTTCATTGCATCGCTGTCCTATGAGATTCAGACATCTCTAAAAGTCTATTTGTCATAAGATCAGCCTGTTTCCAGCGATCTGATATTTCCAGATAAACCAAGAGAGGTTTTGAGCAATTTCAGGTAAGATGTAGGTGATTTTTTGAACGAAGTATAAACAATTAATTCTTTACAGTTCATCACAATCATTTCCGAATCAACACATTTGAAGGTTTTATTTTATTTTATTTAAAATGCTGCGATACATGTTACGTCACCAAAACTTTAATCACCTCTTGGAAAGACCAAAACCAACATCCGGGTAAGATTTAATTCTACTCCATCCTGTGGTATGTCTGTAATCCTTTTGACAGACAAACAAATGTGGGTGAAAACACAACCTTCTTAGTTGAGGTTATATATTATATTTCTTTGCATATTTTATTTGTTTGGGGCATTTATTATATTTAAATCTTAGACACGCTAAATTTTCTATAAAATTACAAATCATTTGGTCAACCATGTTTTTAAATAGTTAAAAAAATCAGACTCATAAAGTTATTTCATGATGACATTCTATATTTCATAGAAAATAGTCGATTTTAATTATTTATTTCTTTATTAGCTAAACCTTCTGCTAAAGCAAATTTCTAGAAACTATTTGACCCTAATTTGACCTTTTTTTGGTTCTATCAAGTTACATAATTCTGTTAATTAAGGCTTCATATGCTATAATATGAAAATAAATAAATAAGTAAAATACTTGGGTCATATTATAAACAGGGTCAGTCATGTAGCGCAAATTATTCACTAAGAAATATTGACTCCACATGTGCTCAACCAAACAGCTGAACAGATCAATAAAGGATTAATATTCTTGAAAAAATTTATATTTGATAGTTTTGATCGTGTCTGATTTATTTAAAAGCAATAATTCAGTAAAAGGGTAAAATAATGTGAAAACATACTATTTTACGTCAGTTTTAAGTGGACTGAAGACACTTGGGTTCAAAGATGTGGAAGAAATCTGGTGGAGGACCAGAGAGGTAGTGGGTCCGGTTGACGACAGGGGGCAGTCGCACTCCATCATTTCTGACAGATGACGTCAAATGTCCCGGAAGCTGAGGATATTAAAAATAAAAGCCCATGTGGACAATTGTTTAGAATACTTCAATTCAAGTATCACACCCAGCAAGGGCCGCGGAATGAACAGAAAATATACCATTTTCAGAATTGAAGGGTATAGATTGTAACATCTGCTGCTAGGTGATCACAACTAGAACTGCTGCTATTATTATGAGTATAATTATTATGACCTATGTTTAATTTTTTTATGTTTAAGTTGCTGTATCTATAGAGTGATATGTGGGTTAAGCATCTTGGATATTATAAATTAATATAAGGAATCGTAACACTCATTACTAATCATAACACACCAGAAACACCAATTGTAGGTCGACAAAAGATGGCCTTTTCCCCTCCATTTGTGATATTTTTATGAGACATCCTTGGCTTGGTGTTTCCTTTCCAGAAGTTAGCCAAGCAGGTTTTGTTTGTCTGCTGTAAAAATAAATAGATATTACCTCATGAGATCTGTTTTATGTCCTTTGAGACTAGTCTGGATATTCAAACATGCTTTGGGGGGGACAAAAAAAGAAAGAGTACTCATCTCATTGACTCATCATCAGCACTATAATATTTTAAAAAAAAGCAACCACACATGAGGCACAAACAGAGCTACACATATTAGGATTAAAATCTGCCTGTTAATGGCTTTCTACACTTTAACAGCACCGGGCCTAAGGACAGTTTCCCAAAATCTGGACCAACCAAAGTATTGCAAAAGAGAAAATGATATGAACAATTAGACATGTACCATAAAAACTGTGCTATTTTATGCAGTTAAATTTCTGACAAAAGTCGGCACACAAAGAGCGTGATTTGTGAGCAAACACAATGTGATTTGCAAAGGAAAAACATGATTGACAAACAAATCAGAAACTCATAGAAATATATGGTCCAACTCATGGTGCCTCCAGTCATCCAGCAGTCCAGTCAGGTCCAGTGTGGTAAACGTTTGAACTGAGTCACAGCGACACCTGCTGTTGTAACCGGTGAACTACAAAGGACCTGTGCGCTCCCAAAAACTGAAGATGCTCGTGTAAGTAGCACGTCTCTTTTGCGGTGTCAAACACGTGCCCCAAAAGTCACATGTGTTTTTTCGTTTTGTGAAGTCTTAGGATTGATTTTCTGCAGCATTTATGACATGCTGCAGTTGTCTGTAGCAAGTTTTGTGTTTGCAAAACAGAAAAAAATTGTTTGTCTATCAGGTTTTTCATTTGCAAATCAAATTGTCTTTACTCACAAATCACACTCTCTTTGCTCGCGAATCATGTTGCGTTTGTGTGCGGACTTTTTTGCGGGGATCACAGCCTTATCTCCGAGACAGGTTTCTAGAAGACATAATTCCCAATAGAATAGAGAATATGTAGACCGCACAACAGCAATGCAGGGGAGTTATGACTGCAATTTTTTAACAGGTTGTGTAAAATTCAAACATCTGTGAGAAACATGTGTTTAAAAAATAAATAAATCCTTACACCTCCAGTTCTTCTTCCTGTCCAGCTCTGTCAAAATGCCAATTCTGTTTGTAGAAATGAAGGAGAGTTGTGTTTTATTGCCTTTTGTTTGTGAGACTAAAATGTCCCATGATTATATTCAATATATTCAAATTTCGTATTGTTCTGCTGTTTTCATATAGTTATGCTGCCTATTGTTGCCCATAATGCTTTGAAATATTGTATATATGTACTGTATGGGCCAAACAGTACATACATACAATATTTATGTCATGTTATGGCTGTGGTCACGCCAATAAAGCTTGTTGTAATTGACTTAACCTTGGGAGGGCAGTACTGCAACTCGAAAGGTTGCCAATTGAATCGAAGAAGAGAAAGAATATGTTGACGCACTTATTGTGAACTCTCGTTTGCCGGAAGTGTTCTTGTTGATGCAGCGGGGCAGAGCACAGCTGTCTCAGCGGACCAGCCTGGTTGCTCTCAAATATCTCTCTGTTATTTCAACTTTTCAGTCTGACGGCTTTACGTTAGCTCCCTGATTCCATTCTCCCGGTGACAGCCGTTGTTTGTTTGGGCGGGCGTCTTGTGCCTTTCGTGCGTTCGCGGGAGGATGATTCTGTCAACATCTCAGCAAGTCGCCCTGGCGTTCACTGCGGTTCTGTTCACGTTTGTCGTACTGCCTCGATTGTTTGGTGTCGGTGGCGGGACCGGGGCGAAGGATGCTAGATTTGACTCTCGCTACGCCAGGAAAGGTAGGAAAATGTAAAGTGCATTATAAATTAAATGTATTATTATTATTATTATTATTATTATTAACTTTACTGTATCTCACAGCATTATGGTACGGGCACGAGCCTGCCCACTAGCGAGCGCGTGCACTGACAGGGGTCATCAAATTAAATGTCCGACTGCTCGGACAAAAGTGTTTTAGTTCCGAACAGAGGTGTTTCATTTTCTTTTAGAATCGGGAACCTTAAAGTGGCACAATTTTACAACTAGGGCTCATGTATACACAGTCAGCCATATCATTATAACCACTCAAAGGTACTATAAGAATAACATGGACTATCTGGTTAAAATGGCCCGTTAATAGCAGGTTAATATTTTGACCTGAAGTTGATTTTTGCTACCTGAAAAATGACTCTAAAGACTGGACGACTTTAACCAGGGTTACCTTTTGATGGCTAAACCACTGGATCAGAGCATATCTAGAACTGCAGTTCTTTTTTTGGTGTTCCTGGTCTGCAGTGCTTAGTACCTACCTACCTCTTACATTGGGCATGCAAGCATCAGAACTGAAACAAGGACAATTGAAGACAGTGGCCTTGTCTGAAGAGTTGCTCATGGTCATGCTACATGGATACTACTATTCATATTGATGTGACTTTGACATACATGTAGTACCTATCCAAACATCGTTGTAGAACAAGTTCCCCCCTTATGGAAACCGTATTTCCTAATGGCAGTGGCCTCTTCCAGCAGGCCTCTTAATTCCCCCTAATTGACTTCAGAAATGGTTGGAGGAACAAAGCAACCAGTTCAAGGTGTTGAATTGGCCTCCAAATCCTCCAGATCTCATTCAATTAAGCATCGGATCAAACAAGTTCAATCCATCTAGGCCTCTGCTCACAGCCTACAGGACTCAAAAGATCCTCTGATAATGTTCTAGATTTCCTAACACACCTCCAGAGGTCTGTTGGAGTCCATCCCCCACAAACAATATTTGTCAGGTGGTTATACAGTTTGGGATGATTTGTGTATATTCAGTGCTACACTCTTAATAAAAAACAAAAGACTAAAATTAGAGGCAAAATGGTTTTTATTGTCTATACCCTTGATCTTTAGTTCAAATTATTCACATAAGATACCTCCTATCTAAAGTAAAAACATTTTTAAATCAGTATAATAAACATTAGAACTTTTTTTTTCATCCAAAAAAACGTGTGTTGCACAATTAGTGCATGAGGTCGCACTCCCTGGCCAACTTTGCCTGTCCTGCACGTCATGCATGGACCAGTGAGAATGAGCTTTCATGAGGCCATTGGGCTTTTACAGAAAGTTTCTGAGCCTGCATTTATGCTGATTTATATCCTTGTGGAAAAGCTGCTAAATGCACATTTGGGTTTTTGTCAGATGGCAGTTGCAACATGACATAGTTGCCTGGACTGATGCCAAGTTCATGCAGCAGTGCGAATGTAAGGACCTTACGCTTCATTGCAGAACATTACATTATAAGACTATGATCCATCATATGCACTTCACTTGTTAGTGTTCTTAATGTTTTGAGAAGGAAATGAGCACAGATGCAGAGCATCTTGTTACCTCACTGAATGATATTGGACACTATGGCCAAACTCTTATCACCAGACTGAAGTGAGTCCATTCCAATGTTTGACCAGATTGGGGTTTGAGTTACTTTAATATGTGGTCCTCGATCGGATGTTCACCTGATTTGTGGTCATGTGACACGAATCAGTGCAGTCAGTGTGTGCCATCGGCCCCCACCTCGAAACCCATCAGGAGCGATGACAACGTCTTCAGCTGTTCGCCATCTACTCCTGAACCGATGATGTTATGGAAACATTTGCTACTTGTGCATCCATTCTGGTTCCAATAGCAAAAGTCATTTTATTAATATATTTTGTTGTTTGTTGTTGTTGTTTAAATATTTTTACTTTCAAATCTCCTACGCAATGTTAATTCTTCGGCTGTACCGTCTGTCCTCACCATGCACCATTTATGATATCAGGTCCGGGTCCTGGCGCAGTTAGAGGTCAGCCCAACAACATGAACACCCCCGGGTCATCTCAGAACCCAGAGAATTTGCAACAGATGAAGAAGGAACTGGAACTGAAGACTGACAAGTACAAACCCAACAGCAACAAGGGCTACGTGTTCACACTGATGCCTCTCTACGCAATCGGAGTGGGAGTGTTTGCAGCCTACAAGTTTTTGAAGGTAAGTAAAGATACCTGCAGTACCAAAACGAGAGCATTGAGACAATGGAGACCTTTGAAAGCCATACTCTGTGGGTTTGTTCTTTTGAACTCACAGATCAAATCAGCAGATGACCAGGCACAAAAGGAAAAGTTTGCAAAAGGAGCCAAAAAATCAGTGGAGGCAGGTGTGTGTCGTGGGCGCTGGGGTTTCTGTTTGCAGATCTTCTTTGTTCCAACATAGATTTGTTTTTTTGTTTAATTATTATTTCTCTTTTGTCTACATGGGTTTCTGCAGAGAACCAGTTGAACGAGCTGGAACAAAGGCTAGTGCAGACAGAGAGGATGCTCAATTCCATCCTGACACAATTGGACCCGCTGACTAACTGGTAAATGATCATCACTGTCTGTTTGCATGTGATTCAGTCTCAAGGTGATGTTTGATGTCCTGTCTTCATAATTTATGTAAATAACGGTGCCTCTGAAACGTAATTCCAATCTCATTGTCCCCTGATGTCTCTATGGCGTGTCTTTCAGCAGGCCTGCAGATAAATAAGGTTATGTTCTCCCAATTACATGAATACTAATTTCAGGGACCGAATGGGATTATTTAGAATTTTTCCATTCTTTACAGGAATACAAACTTTTTGTACAGTCTTGGCAGATATTTGATGGTATTTTACAGAATAAAAAAAATCTCACTGGAAAGCAATGGACTGCGCTCTCCTGGTTGGGGTTGAGTCGCTGCCTCAGAAGGAGTCTAGGTATCTCAGGCTCTTGTTAACGAGTGACTTGGAAAATGGACCGTGAATCGGTCCATCATGGTTTAGCCGAGTCATAAGCCAAGCTCCCAATTTACTCATGAATCTAGACTCCAATCTCTATCTATGGTCATGAAATCTGTCCTCTTTACCCAAAGAATGAGTTTGCAGGTACAAGTGTTTGAAATGAGCGTCCTATACAGGGTCCTCGGGCTCGCCTTAGAGATTGGGTAAGGAGCTCGGACATTTCAGAGTAGAGCCAATGCTCCTCCCTGTGAAAAAGAGGTTTCACCAGGGAGGATGGTTTAGGCTTCTCTTTGGAGGTTTTCTGGGCATGTCCAACTGGGACGGGACCCCTGACTACACACAAAACTCACGGAATGCCGGGGAATGCCTTGAGATTCCCCAGAATGTGCTGGAAAGTGTTGCTGGGGAGATGGGCGTCTATGATACAGCGCTTTGCTGCTGCCATTGTGACCCAACCTCAGATAAGGGGAATAAAATGATTGGTTGGATGGATCATTTAGAAGCAGAAGGGCACAGAGTGGAGCGTCTCCTCCTCAAAAGCCACACAGTCACTTTTAATTGATTTTTAAACCGTTAAAAAAGATTAAACTCTCCAGAGCTCTGAGTTTAATCTTTACCTCAGCGCAAATAGTTTTTTTTAAATGAAGATTCTCTCTTTTGCACCTCTTATTCAACAACTGGGGAAAACAATGACATTGAAATTAGGATTTAACTAAAGAATGAAGTCTAGCTTTTCCTGTGAGCCATAACATCTCATGCTGACGTTTTATACCTGCATGCATCCTCCCAATGCTTACACACATTTGATAATATCTACCATGTAACACTGAGGTATCAAACTATTTTCAAGCCCCAACCTCCCGTTGGTTTTGTATGGCTGAGTTTGATGGTCTTCCTTGTCCACCTGCAGACTTCATCACTGGCATCATCTATACTATATTAGCTGGCTGCCTTAACTTAACTGCTGCCTATTTTAATCAAGGCGCTCTTTTAAAAGAGTTTTTTAATCTCAATGGGACTTTCCTGGTTGAATAAAGGTTAGATAAAATAAACTCCCAAAAAAACGAAATGTTGATCTTCAAGGTACTAACAATGTTAAAGACGGTGGGGGGAAAACAAACCATGATTTTATCTTAATATTTCAATGGCATAGGACTGTTTCATCAGAAATTTGTCATGTATGTGAGCATAGTATAAGTTTATGTGTAATATAACACGCCATCCCCCCTTCATAGCCTAAACACAGAACGGTCCTACAATAGATAGGCTGGATCATCTGTAAGTACAGGGTCACTAGGGGGGAACCTGCTTAATAACTGGCACAGAGACTCCAAGCAATAACCAAATAATCGCCATCCACCACCTCATCATTCAAGCTAAGGTACAAAGCATACATTCCTACCACATTACATCAAGCAATCTAGCATGCTAACAAAATGGAAGGTGAGCCAGCACGTCTGATATAATTGGCTAATAAGCGTGTTGTTTCACCCACCAACTACTACTTCAAGTTTGTTTCTCATCAGGTTACGGGTTGTCATCACATGCTCAGAGAAGAAATTTCATCATCATCACGTCACATTAACGTCTCATTTTCTCCTTAGTGTGAAGTCTGTGGCCCAGGACCAGAAGAACGAGATCATGTCCCAGCTGCAGACCATACGCTACCTGATGAAGAAGAGAGGAATGGACTGCCCGCCACTGAACATCAATGGTGTGCTCATCTGCTTAGTTTAGCATGCTCTAACGGATGGTATATTTTACCAATATTTCCAATTGGAAACCAGATAAAACGATTGCAGTTTACAAATGCTATTTGGTTGCTATCAGGGTTGTGTATTGTGATGAGCCACAATTTGAACTTTGACTTGTAGAGAAATATCTGTATAAAAGTGTTTTGTATCTGATTTATACGTGTCACTTTGGTGGACGTCTAATTGCAAAAACAGCAGAATGTAGCCTGCGCTTTGGAAAGATCCAAGAGTGGTGGTATCTTATCACATACATATTTTCTGTGTTTTTTTTCTACCACTTTATTTCTCTCTGTCATGAAGGCTTCTAATAAGTAAAGCTGCTGCGAGTTAACCCTTAAGTAAGCGGCCCAGACACATCTATCGGGGTCACACACGGACAACGCATGGTGCTTGTTTTTTTCATGTCCATAACAAAGTGGGAAATGATGTAAACTGAATGGTAAAATAGTGGAGAGAATCATGATCTCAATTCTAAGCAAAATAAATGTAATTTTATCCAGAATCTCCAGCCCTACTGTTGAATGACGATGAATGAATATATTCTTCCCTTTTCAGAGGCAACTTGCAGCCATAACCTAGACGACCTCATTGAGTCCCTGGGAGCCAGTGACAATCTTGCAGACAAAGTTTCTACGTCAGAGAAGCAGAGCTCAGCTGGTACGAGAGACGGTCCTCAAAAAGTCTATGAAAAACGTCTGGAATCTCAAGAAGAAGCTGCAACAGAAGGAGAAGAGACGAAGGAGCTCCTGGCTGAGGAATCTGAGGGGGAAGCAGAGGATGAGGAGGAGGAAGTGTATGAGGGGGAAGACGATAGAGAGGAGGCGGGTGATGATGATGAAGACTTGGAGGACACTGATCTCATGCCTTCACTAAAGGAGTCGTACATCACAAACATTGAGGAGGTTGGAGCGGAGCAGCTGGCGTCAGGCCTCAGACGACGCAACAGGCCTGAATGACCTCGATTACAGGACTCGTGTGCGACAGATTATAATGAATATTTATTCATGTAAAGGCTTTTATTCCAAAACTTATTCATCATTCATAAGAAAAAATAACAGCTCAAGGAAGAAAAACAAATAACACATGTAGCTCAATTATCCTGACCAGACAAACTGAACGTCGCGTGCACAAGGTCAGTGATGGCGTGTCCAGGTACATTTGCTCTACTAGGGGAGAAGATGTCACACATCCAGGGATTTTTTGTCTGTCGCCATGCCTGAGGAACACACAATTAAGCTGCAGTCTGGATAGTGTCTTGTGCTTAAGTCAGTTGTTTCAACCAATCAAATAAGGACAAGGTGTCAAATTTCAGTAGGATGGTTTTTGGTGGTTTTTCAAGTATTTGGATAGTCAATAAAGCATAAAACATCGTATAATGCTATCAACGACTGTCCTCTTCTTTTTCTGTGGCCTGTTCCCTTTAGAGGTTTACCACAGCTGATCATGTGTTTCCATCTTGCCCTGTTCTCTGCGTCATGTCCTCTTCCCCCACATCCAGATACCTCCTCTTTGGGCTTCCCCTTTTACTCCTGCTTGGCCGCTCCATCTCCAGCATCATTCTACCAATAGATCCCCTATCCCTCTTTTGCACTTTCCATCCATTTCAGTCTGGCTACTCTTACTTCCTCTCTGTGACGTCTAACCTGGGCTGTACCTCTGATGTGCTCATTTCTAATCTTTTCTAACCTCAAAAAATAAATACAAATACTGGCACCTCAGATTCCAACGGCCTCCAGCAAAGTTAAAAAGTTGTCTGCATCGAAGCTGATGGAAGCATGTGTTTATCTACTAACTTTGTGATTAGGGTCATAGTGGTGGTGATATTGTGTTCTACTTTTTCAGCAGCCTTGAATGATCTGTCGGCGCATTACAGCCCTCCTATGTTTGTAGTACCGCTTAGAGTAAGGTGACAAAGTAAGATTCATGTTAGGGGAATTGCATGATGATAATGCGTGTGAGCTTGTGAAGTGAGTGTTGCTTTAGTCATTGGTCATAGATTGATGGACAGATTTAGAGCTGAATCTTATGAGTTCGCCAGTTAGTTAATGCAATATCAATAACTTGTGCAAATACAGTAGCATAATGTGTTTGGTAGCTAGGCAGTGCCCCAGTAATGGCGACTGTGCGTAAATAACACCGGATTTATGGCGTTACCAAAAAACCCTACTGGTAATAGTCATACTGTGTGCGGAAGGATTGGCTAACTTATATCACCATAATCGGGTTTCTACCCAGTTTTTTTTTTTACTTTGCAGAATTAAGTGAAATCCAGGGTTTATGGAAAAGCTAAGGGTTGTAGTATGTGAACTTGGCTCATCCTAGTGTATATAGGTGGTATTTGGCTGCCTCTCAGGGGTCAAAACCCCATTTTTGGCACATTTTGGGTCCATTGGCTATCCCAATTGTACCAAATGGAGATTCCTCCTTGTCCTATCCCGCAAAGATTGTAGAATCATTTGAACTTGGTGGTAACTGGAACTTTGATGGTATTTCTATCAAGTTCGGGGCAGCCGTTATCAAGGACTTTCTGAGCAAATTCATTGTTTGTTTTTGTTTCATCGATTTACGGCAATACAATGATGTTATAGCTATTTTATCCAAAAAAAAGAATCGGGAGAGGATAGAAATATTGGTGTTTTTTGTGTTAAATTACAAAAATCACAGATTCGGCACGCATAGTAAGAGGTACAATTTTACTGACACTGAAAATAAAAAGTTTTAGGTTTTACCTGACAAATAGACACTAATGTTATGCAAATACACTTGATAGTTGTGCAGAATAGGTTATTTTGTGCTTTCTTCTCTTTCAGTCACATTGGTCTTCTCATACCTCTGTAGGATTCTGGTAATCGCAGTGGGGCTTTAAAAAATGACAACAAATGGCAAATCGAAGGGATTACACAACGGTAACAGTATTCCTTAACGGCAGTGGCCTCTTCCAGGAGGATAATGCTCCCTGACTCACTACAAGAATGACTCAGGAACGGTTTGAGGTGTTGAATTGGCCTTCAAATTCTCCAGATCTCAGTCCAATCCATCATCCATTGGATGTGCTGAATAAAGAAGTTTGATCCATGGAGTTCCCACTTTGCTTCTTCCAGAACATAAAGGATCTGCTGATAATGTCTTGGTACCAGGCAGGACAGCACACCTTCAGAGGTCTGGTGGAGTCCATGCCTTGATTGATCAGAGTCTTAGGTCCCTATACAACATTAAGTAGGTGGATCCGATGTTATGGCAGATTGATGAGATTGTTGTGTTTGTTTGAATGAAACAAAAAGCATTTTGTTTAATTCCAATCGCCTGTATTTTCTTGCGTTGCCTACTATGAAAAGGTCCTTGAATCCCATTTGTCAACTATAATTCAATCACTCCTTGTTGTTTTTTAACCCATTTCACTCCAGTTTTAATAATTTATATTAAGCATTCCATCATGAAGGGATTTGACGGTAATGTTGCTGATGAACTCACCGACTGCAGACGTACCATGATGTAAATTGCAGATGTGACTTAAGGATTTTTCACCTTTTTTATATATCCTAACAAATGTTTACACTCCAATGTATTTATTTTTGTGTCCTGCGCATTGCATCTGCATGTTTTAATCTATTCAAAAGAAAAAATAGAAACATTTTTAATTCTTTAGGACCCTTAGCTTGACAATGGTTTTTCCCCTCACTTCCAGAGTCCTCTGGGCTAGGAAGTGTGCTTGTAGGCTCGCCAGTAGCACACTATGCCAAAATTAAAAGAAAAAAAAACTATTAAACAGAAGAGATGAGGAAAGTTGTGATTGATATCAATCAGCCTGGGAAGGGGTATAAAGCTATTTCTAAGACTCTGGAACTGTACCGATCCACAGTAAGACAACATTTGTATAAAATTTAACCTTATATTGCAATCTGGCTTTTCCCTCACTCCCCAGCGGTATGTTGTGGGACTTTGAAAATGTCTCAGTGTAAACTAGATTTTGAAAAGTTACACCGCCACATTCTGGCCTGGCATACATTCTGCAGCTTTTTCACTGTTGCGGGGTTGCCTGTACACAAAGATAGATTTCAATGTGTTTTTTTATGAAAGCAAAGCTGTTGCCATGTAAACAGAGCCTTAGATTACTTTTTAAGATCTTTATTTTTTTTTGCTTGTTTTTACAAATTCTATAGAAATGAATCACTTTGCCTTACTTTTCTACAATTTATTTTGTACTGTTTTGAGAGGACACTCTGAGAAACCTTTCATGTTGTTGCTGTCCATTGCCTCACATGCATGGGGCTACTTTAGAACTCAAAAGGTAAAATTAAAGTTAGGTAACTCCGTTTTTCCTTAAAGACTTCATGCAGTAATTTGTGCCCATGATGAAGTCACCCTTCATCAGTTTAAACCGAATCCAAATTGCTGATAAGAAAAATGTGCTAAACATTTGGTAAAAATTAGTAAGAATTTATTTATTTTTGCCAAATGAGATGGCCAAGTGGTTCAACATTCATTTTGTCATAATGAAGGATCAAAGATGAATTCTTTATCGTGGACATAGTGGATCCCAGCAATTGTTGCCTTACTAGTAAGTAAATATATGAGCTGTAGTCTTTGCAGGCTGTTTGGCTTGTCATAATTTCACCGTTTCCAAAGTTCTGACATTTTTGCACGCAAAATGTATTTCCTCATCAATGCATCTTTGCCTTGATTTATTTTCATTTTGTTCAAGTCCTTCCCCAAAGTAGAAGTTTTTATGTGTCATTCGGTGGCAATACTCTGCTCTCCTTGGAAGAAAATAAAATGATTATTAAGTGGGGCTGTTGTTCTGCATTGATTTTAATAATAAGATTATTCCTCTACTAAGCCAGTGTTTTTTTTTAATTCTCTAGGAGTACGGAGAAGGCTCAGTCAGGAATTCACGAAGAATCCAAAGATATTTAAGGACCTGCAGGCATCTCTCACCTCTTTAAAGGTCAAAATTCATCGCTCCACTATTTCAAAGTAACTGGATTAAACAAAAAGATTGAATTTTTATGAGTAATTTTGGTCTTTCCACTAGGGGTCAAACATTCCCACAGCATAGTACATGAGCATCTTCAAAAAGAAGTCAACACCAGCAAACGCAAGTTTTTCATGGATTTAATGGAACATTCCATGTTCATGTGTGATGTTCATGTGTGATGTTCATGTGTGCTGTTCATGTCTGACGTTCATGTCTGATGTTCATGTCTGACCCGGTGGATGTTCTCTGATTTTATTTTCCAAATCTTTTTGAATAACTGTTCTCAATTGAAAATATACTGTCACACATTTTCTTCACTGTCTGTGAACCCAGCCTAGAATCGGAGGTGGATAAATCATTCCGATCTATTACTTCAGTAAAAGTACTAATACCACACTGTGAAAATTCACCACTACAAGTGAAAGTCCTGCGTTCAATATCTCACTAAAGCAAAAGTATCTAAGTATTAACAGCAAATTGTACTGTATTAAACTGAAAGTACTCTGTGCAGTAAAACGGTACTTCTCAATGCTTTACCATCATAAAAGACAAGGGAAAAATTGAGAAGAGACTTTGCTTCACAATGAGCACTTCTACTTTTGATATGTACTTCTAGTATCAAAACTGAAAGTACTCATTGTACAGTAAAATGGTCCTAGTTATTATTCATGATGTTTCTGGATTAATATTACTGCTGCATTAATGTAAGGATCTGTGCCAATGCTTTAGATCGCTGGTTCTCAAACTTTTTACACAGGCTCCCCAGGTACCATCATTATGACCCATGTAAAAACACATTAGTAGAAGTAGGTAACCCCATTCAGCTAAACATACAGGACAGACATACATTACACACACATAAAGTACACTCACAGACGGTACACACACATACAGTACACACACATACGGTACACACACATACAGTACACACACATACGGTACACACACATACAGTACACACACAGAACAGGTGAGAACATTAACAATAACATTAAGTCCCTGTAAATGGACATTTCAAGTTTGATCTAACCTGAGTCATATCTTCTTACCGTTTTTCACTGTTTGCTGCGGTTTATTCTGGGATGCTGCTGTCTTCACTGTCTTCCACCCCTGTTTCTAATTCGCTGCTAATAATATTCTTCTCCTGATCCACACTTCTCTTCCTAAAAGTTTCTGTTTGAGGCCACGATTGCATTGTTATTAAACCACTCGTAATTTTAGCTTCCTGCGCTTACTGTCTTCTTGTCCTCACAGTTTAGCTTGTAACGGCTTGGCGCGCGCCACAACCCGACTACGCAGCAGGCTGATGGACGTCTGAACAAAAATCTACAGGAAAGGCTGAACTTATTTTAAAGCCCATTTATTTTATTTCATGGTTACAATATTTTCATTTCATTCATCATAATATTTTGATAGTATTATACGTTTTAGCCTTTTCCTGTTCGGGTTCCAGGGGATATGTTTGTTTATTTACTCCAGGACCGAAGTTTCGGTCCTGGAGTAAGGACTAACCCCTTTACTCTTGACCAGCGGCAGTAAAAAATCAGACCAGAGACTCTGTGTGCTCTTGGAAGCTGCAGCCTTTATTTCAGACCACTGTGCCCTGCTGTACACATACAAAATCACTTAGTTGCTCCAAACTCTTTGCTAACGCTTTCTTTTTCCTGCCACTCTCGCTCATGCTGCAGCACCACTCTCTCTTTCGTTCTCGCTCGACCACCCTCTCATACATACACAACGGCTCTCTTAAAGGGGCCGTCACTCTTGCGACATACGTGTTTAAATATTATTTAATTTAGTAAAATTAGGCTTGAGATAATTGGAAGGACTTCATGCTTCCAGTATAATCTAGACAATCGTTACTGTCCTTTGAGAACCAAAATTAGTTTAAAGTAGTCGCAGAAGAAATAGTTTTAATTTCCTCAACACACAAAGACACACTTAATCCTTTAGTATATCACATACATTCGGTATTAACAAATATAGAGATACATGTTTTCTACAGGATGGGAAGGTTAGGATGTCTATTTATACTGCTTTCTGTATTGATATGTTTGGTATTTACACTCATTTGTTGATTTTATGCGCAAATTTTGAGGATGAGGAGCTGCTGCCTTCTTGGGCAGGTCACCCTTTTAGGACAGATTCATGATCTCAAAAGGTTTGTTCTCCTGTTAAAATAAAAAATAAATAAAATGAAAAATGCTATCTGAAAAGTAAATTGTGACTACAGCTGTATGACTAAGGTAGTGGAGTAGGAAGTGGAATATTTCACTCAGAGATATGGTGACGTATATGTATAATAAAGCATCAAGTGCAGTACTTGAGTAAATGTAATTAGTTATTACCCCCTCTGTCTAGATTGAGCGGAGGGAAGTGCTGTTCCCTTTTAATCCTGCGGATGGCACCTCAGGACAAGAGATGCAGCAGCCATGAACTAGACCTAGCACTCTAAATCATATCGGAATAAAATAGTTTTTAACTAATTTTACATTTATAATACATGAAAAATATATTAACTGGAGGCCAGTTCACAAATTTGTTATAATTTGGTGGTATTAACTTCCAACAGAAGAACAACCCACCAAAGTGGTTGTTTAATGCAGCCCCTCCTGTTATAATTAGACATAGGGTATTTGTTAATTACTTCCTCTCATGCTGTGGAGGAAACATATCTGGGATTCAGGGGAAATGAGTGCGGATCTGTCAATTAGGAAAGCAACACTTAATCAGCCCAGTTTTCTCCCAACAGGGATTTGTGCCTAATTCCATCCAAGGGCCGGTGGTTAGCAGGATAATGTGTCTTTATTCTGCTCCACAGCTCTGAATAGACTTTAAAGTGTTCGCAGTGGAAACTAATTGCTTCCATCAGCCCCTCAGGACTATGGACATCTTAAAAAAAAACATCACATGGGAGTTTAAATGTTTATAAAGAGTTTATGGTTGAAATGTTTAAAGGAACTCCAGCTGTAGTTTCTGTTTACATGGTCTGATCTGTCTGAGGGTTTAGCTTTAGATAACTATTATAGTATTACATAGTATTTAAAGTAGTGGATAAAGTAAATCCTTTATTGAGTAAAAGTACCAGTATTGCACTTCAGCTGCGGCCAGTTTGTTTAAAAATTGTGATGGAAAGAGATTTTTTAAAATTTGTAATCAATTTTCATGGTTTAGGCTTCAGCAAATGTCCAAATAGATTTTATGTTTCCTGTTAACAAGCAGTTTTGCGGTTTATGTTAAGTGCTCTTATTTTGAAGAAGTGGAGCAAAAGTTGAGTTGGCCAGTGTGTTGTGTGTGTTCAGCTTATGTGAGAAAATAAAGTACGAGCGGTCCTCCTTATGTTGTTCTACATCACCAACATGTTTTTATTATTTTGTAGTTTCAAAGTAATAAGTAATAAGTGTGTGTCATAAATCCTCGGCTACCCACACACACACACACACGCACACACGCACACACGTACACACACACACACACACACACACACACACAAAACCCAAAAATAAGACAAATTCCTCCTGACTGGTAAAGCTTTTCAGGGCTTCTTGTTAACAGCTAAGCTAATAAACTAAATGTTGAAGCAAAACAAATGAAATTTATTTGGACACGGCCAAAATAAATGTTCTAGTTATATTTTCAAGTAGCTCACAATTAATCAATTTCTCCTTTACCACCAGCACTTCATACTCAAGCGCCTTAAAGCGGTAGAGAATTGAAGGCGAAATGTGGACATTCTCATTGGACCATTGTGGTGTCTATATAGTATTCTGGTTGTTGATTGGTTAGGGTGGACGTCTGTGTAATCTTGAATTTGTCTCTATCGACCCACGAAAAGCTTACCAGAGAGGATGAATTTGGAACTTTTTTTTATTTAGTTAGTTCTTGGTGTGTGTGTGTGTGTGTGTGTGTGTGTGTAGCCGAGGGTTTATGACAAACTGTTTAACTACACAATTATAAAACAAGCAGCTTATGTAGTGTAGCATAAGGAGGCCCCCTCGTGCCTTATTTTCTCATCAACGCAAAACATACCCAACACATTTACTTAACTTCTGCTCTACTCCCTCAAAATAACAGCATTCAACATAAATTGCAAACCCCCCGGTCATCGGGAAACATAAAATCTCTTGGTGCATTTGTTGAGGCCAAAACCATACCAATTGATAGCATTTGTTTGTCAGGGTACAGGTGAAAAGGATTTTTAACATCTGTGGTAAAAGCATCTTTGATTATAAATGTCTTGAATAAATTTGATCTTGATCAAACTATGCTTCATATGTCTCTTGTAAATCCCCTAACTTTAGAGACATGGTAAAAGTAAAACATCAGAGTAACTCTTTAATTGCAGTCACTTAAATAAAACAGGGAGTTAACTGGAGGTCATCAGCCAAGAGTACAGACGGCTCGCTGGGCCTTCAGATGAAGCCCACTGGCCTCTTTCAGTGGTAGAAATAAAATATCACTACCTCAGTTTTTCATTTTTTGGTCTTTATTGTAAGAAACATTTGAAGTAGAAAGAGATAAAGAACTGTCCTTTTGGTCTGTGGATGTCTTCAAAGTCAACAGGATTGTGCTGTCAGACCTCAGGGAGAACGACGGAGGTATTGTGCTACATCAGATATAAACCCAGCAGACAGTCTGCAGTTCAGACAGAAAGAGCAATAAAGTCTCCCTGCCTCCATCTGAGAAGGTCGCTGCTGTGGAGGTCAATCAGAGGAATGCTCATCTTTATTCTATTGATCGTCTTTTCTCCCATTCATTTAGGATTATATCGTATCAGAGAATGGAGTTTCTCCAAAGTTTTCCTTCTCTAAGGCATCATGTTTTCTAGTGACATATTGATTTAAATAATATCTAACGTATTCATTTGTCATTATACGCTAGATTCTGGAATGAAACTAGAATTCAGTAGCATAAGGCTCCAGGGAGAACCGGCTGGGGCTGAGATAGAGGGTTAGGCAATGACCTTAGTACTTTTTCAAAAATAACCCCTTATTTCAGTATTTAAGAGGGTCTTAGGGTGTCAGATTAGCTAAGACTGTAGAGAGCGAGAGAGAACAAGATCATGCAACCTTGTAAGAGTTGCTACACTTCATCCATCCATCAACTAAATGACTGTAGCCCAATTTTATATATATTTTTATATATATATATATATATATATATATAGGGATTATATTTTCCTTCCATTCAAAAATTATTCTCTCCATCCATCTAGTTCTTTTTTGCTGCTTGCCTCCTACTCCCCATCTTACCCCGTTTCAGCAGTGTCATAAGCCACCACCACCCTCAGTACATACAGACCCTAAGGGGGAAATAAACCTACTGCTGCTCACACCCTTCAGTCAAAATCTCCCTGAAAAAGAGTCAGATGGACAAATTATCAATGATCATCTGTTGGAATAAACATTTATCTTTACTTCACTCCATCTCTCCTGACTGAAAAAGCTTCTCCTCATTATCGTTTTATCTTGATTGATATTTAAATAATGTTTTCTCACCTTGATGATATTTCACCATTGCTCTACACCACTATTAAGATGTACATTTCTTGACGATGCTGGTTCTTTCATCACCCACTGCAGAGTTTCTGCCCAGTCCTGTGCCCTTTATGCTTTTTTCTTTACGATGTTTTCTGTCCTGTAAACGTTAACAATGGAATTTAGCCTTCTCTTCTCTCTTTAAGACATGCAGTCATTTCTGAGCTTTCTTTACCTGGATGGATATTTGAGGTGATGGCTTCTCCCTGATGTTGATTCCCAGGAACCTCTGCTTAGAGAACATTAATCATAATTAAGGATAATTATATTATGCCCTATTCTTGCATTTCTGATGAATGTGATGGTGAACCTGAACTGAAACCAGTCAAGGATGCCTGCCTAGCCCGCAGACCCTCTGGGACTGGTGCTATGGCTCTACTTGTGGGAAATGGACAAGGCAAGGACCTTGGCTTTCCAATAGGCTTTTTCTTCCCCCACCCCCCTTTGCAGTTCCTCATAAAGATCAGCAATCTGGCTGCTCTATTTTTAGTGTAATAGGGAGAGAGGAGAAGGGGACAAGAGGATCCTATTTACTTCTTGTATTGTCCAGAGCAAGGATATCTGTTTATAGACTAGGGCCATCTTGACTTACTGTAGTCCCAGATACTTAATCCTGTGTTGAATGGCCTCTCCACTCATTCAAAACATCAACAGCTGCTTCATTTCAGATCTACATGAGAAGCAACTGAAGCAGTTTGTGGAAATTGAGTGATGTCACCACATTTAATGTTAATCATGAACTGTCCAACCTAAACCGACCTCTCTCATTGAAAATTACAATAACGTCAGACCTTCCATTCTTGGGGAAATGCATTGATTAGCCATAACATTGTAACCTTATGTTTGCTGCCAAACAACTCTGACCTGTCGAGGCATGGACTCCACCAGACCTCTGGAGGGGAGCTGTGGTATCTGGTAATAAGGATACAGTATTGTTTAGGTAGATGCTACGTGTCAAAGTAACATCCACATAAATAACAGGACACAAGGTTTCCCAGCAGAACATTGTCCAAAGCATCACATTAAATACATTGCCTGCCATCTACCAATAGCACATACTGGTGCCATAAGCAACACACACACACACCTTGCCGTCCACATGATGTAAAAGAAAATGGGCTTCTTCAGACCCAGTGACCCTCTTTCATGGCTCTGAGGTTCAGCTCTGATGCTGATATGCCCATTGATGGCACTTTTGGCGGTGGACAGTGGTCAGCACAGTCACTCTGACAGCTCTGCGGTCAATTCATCCCCATATGCAGAAGGCCGTGATGTCATAGTGAGTTGTAACAACTTTCTATCAGAACCAGCATTAACCTAATCTGCAATTGTGCTACAGTAGCTCTTCTTGGGGATCAGACAAAATGGGCTAAACATTCCACACACGCACATCAGTGAGCCTCAGGTGCACATGACCCTGCCACCAGTTCATCAGTTCTACTTCCTGTGAGCCCTTTGGTAGGTACTAACCACTACAGACCATGAACACCAAAACCCTTTGACAGGACCTGTAGTTCTGAAGACGTTCTAACCAATGTCTTCTAGCCATCACAATCTGGTCCTTGTCAAGTCTCTCTAACCTTATACTTGTACTTTTTTCCTGCAACATCAACTTAAGGATAAAATATTTATGTGCTGCTTATGATAACCCACCCACTGACAGCTGCCATTTTGTCATAATAATCAAAGTTGTTCTTTTTACACCTTTCAGTGTTTAAAAGTTACGGATTATCAGTGTATGTTATTGCTATACAAAATGTGTAGTTGTTGTCAGACATGCATTGTTGACCCTCTCTTGAAACTAAAATGTAGATGATGGAACTTTTTTTTATTCAAAGTGATTGTACAGCAGGTCTGCTTTGGTAATCACACTACTCACCTCCTTAGAACACCGCACATCCAAATCCACTTACAATAACTGCAGCTGAAATGGGCTGCTGAGCACATTGTTATTTTGATGCGCTGCTGCTGTGGGGCTCATTGTTGAGCTGAAATAGCCCTGCTTAAAAATATACTGTGGTTTTAAGGTGCATTTTAACTTTATGTTATGGACAGGAAATTCAAAATCTTAAACTGTTGGGTATTTGTAATGGAATGATGCAGAATGCATTTTGCCACATGAAAAAACTAATGAAGTTACTTATCATGGGTCCTATGGGGAGGACTGGAGCTCCAAGCGGAATTTGGTTATGGTGCCCCAACCATAACAAATATTATAAGATGCTTATTTGAATTTCTAAAACACAAAAAGGCATATAATACCTCTAACATAAACAAATTAAGTAATTCATAAATAATTGAAACAAAGGAATCCAAAGTCTGACTCACAAACGAAATAAATATTTATGTTTTATTTAAAAAACACATGAATACAAAAGCAGCCAGTCATTACATAAGTGAGTTACTTCAATTTAAGTGACTTCATGTTGAGGTCACATACTAGACTAAAAAAAAATTAAGATGTAACTGCTATCAATGCTGCTTCTAATGATGTTTTATTATTATATCGCCGAAAAGTCGATGATATTACGGAATCGTCCGTCGCACATCTTTCGTGTCACATAAGTCAAAAGCGGTTTCATAGATCGTTGTCGTTTTTTTTCATACCAGCATAGACCTTAGTGTGAGGAAGGAATGGCTTGATTCTTAGAAAGGTCACCTGTTTATTTCGGACACTAGGGAGAGCTTTATCTACAAAAGATTTCCTGCCATAATTCCTCAACTGTTGGTCCATTTTAGTCCAAACTTGGTGCATATGGATCGACTCGAGGAGATCTGTCTCATAAACATTGTGTTCTACTTTAATAGTTTAAATTTTACTGCCATGGGGAAACTTCTTATGAAAAATCTCACTTTTTTGGATATAATTTACTAACCATTGGTCTGATTTTTGCCAAATTTGGTACATAAGCATTGACTCAAGGACATCTATCTGTTAATATCATACTTTCTTGTATCTTTCTTGTGTCTTTCTGACCCTAGGGGGAGCTGAATCTCTTAAAGGTTTCGCGCCATAATTCTTCAACAGTTTTTCCGATTTAGTCCAAACTCGGTGCATATGGTTCTGGTGTAAATTGTTTTTTACTCTAATAGTTCATATTTGACTCACTAGAGGGAGCTTTTCTGTGGAAAAAACTGTGGACATAACTTCACATCTAATTTAAGGACTACAATCATTTGGGGACTTTTCGGGGATATACCCTTGCAGTTAGGGACGACAGCATAGGCCATAGTTTATAATTATATTGTTTTTAATAAATATCAATAAATAACAATGTTATCATCCTTATAATTAATAATGATAATCCTTAATAATGATAGTTATAATAACTGTTAAAATGATAGAAGATTAGATTCAACTTAAAGGAACATATCATAATAAAATTAGAATTCAGTAATCATCTAATCCAGATGAAATCGCTCACCCTGCAAAACATTTCTGGAGCCTCATTACAAAAACGAAATTGCTGCATTTGCCAAAGCAACTGCATAAATTGGGACTGTTAGGAGTTTAATTCCCCAAAAGATTTTAAGCCATGTTATTATACACTTTGTTGAACTGATATGTGCACTACAGCCTCTAAGCTGTAGGTGCTAGCACACACGTGAGAAGAGATCCGTGTTTACCTGCTGCTCAGAGTCAGATCTCAGCCACACACTGTGTTAGTGGCAAAACAATCCACTTAGTACTCAGTGGATGGAAAAAACACTTTTTATGCTTTTAAAATGAAATAAATATAATCCATCCATAATGATACCATTAAGAGGACATGATTCATTCTTTATTTCAATTTTTAGGGCCAGAATTTAGAACTTGAGGCCAATCTGGAATGTTTGGGTTCCAGTTTAAACAAAGCAGCCTGACATGAGGGAATAATGATGCATGTAATTATGGGCGAGCTGCCTGCTGCGTCTCCTCTCTCACTGAACTGTATTTAGAGTCCCTGAAGATGTCACTCTTTCCTCCTCATGCCCAGAAGTGGGAGATGTAGGCTTTCTGTTCTCTCCCATACTCTTACCTCTAAATACTATTATTCCATTCACACATCTCTTATCAAAGCTTATTTATGTTTCTGGAGGATATAGAGAGAACATGTTTGATTTTACATGAACATCCTTACAAGTAAGCAGACAATATATGGGGTTATATATTTATGCATAATTCTGAGCTCTTTCATTTTCCTGGAGAGGCGAGAGCTTCTGGAATTGTGACAAACTTCAGAGCAACTGTCACCAACCTCTTCCAAGTCAAGATAACCATTCATCTAGGCCAAGATCGACCATACTGAAATTTAAGAAAGTAACTGCTTTCATAAATTAACGATTGTCTCTTTTCTTTTTCTTTTTTTTCAACCAGTCAAATAAACAAGTTTGATTAATTTGTGCTTTGTAAGAAACTCTATGACCTGATATACCTTAACCGTCTCTAAAAATCAGCCTAGAAGCCAGAAAATGAACACATGAATGACTGCAGTACATGGAATACAGTTTAGGTAAAGAGAGAACATAAATACATTCTACATACAGATGTCTACAAAATTGAAATAAAAAAGAAATACGGTATGTTGTACGGTGCACTTCCACTCAGAATTTTGCATAACGTCCCAGAATTCTGCATTATAACTGTTCAGAAATAAGACGAAAGAAAACACAGTCTTGGAATTGCTAGTTATGGGAAGTAATACCTTTTTTTTTTAACAGTCAGTCCATTTTTGTTAAAATTGTATTTTGTGGAACAGTGTGAACCACAGTAAGAAATCTCAACTTAAATGTTTCATTTAAAATCAAGCAAAACCTTCAGGGGGGTCGAATGTGACGGAGCCACTGCATGAGTCCCCAGCCAAGCGAAGGCGGGCGCTTACAATTAATGTGACTCCATGCTGGGGGTGAGAATTCCAGAGGTTGTGTCCCCATCCTGTTCAGGTACTGGTTGGTTTGGGAGATCCAGGCGAGGAGGAGCTAAAGGAGGAGAGGCCGCCTATGTGCTGCTGCTGGAAACCGTTGATACTAAGATGCTAATATCTAGCGGCTAGACGCCTTCAGGTAACAGCATAGACATGCATTGTGGGATATATAGCTTAGAAATATAATTATTGTTTCTCCAAAATGTATTGGGATGGACACAGACACCCCCAAAGACCAACATGTCGATAGCGATTGACGGCTATAAAATACATTTTCTGAAATTTCTTAGGGTTGAAGATGTAAAAAATCATTCTAGCTTCCCCTGATTCAATCAATCGTTAAGTATTACCATAACTGACAACAGAAACAGATCAGCGGATGGTCAGAGAGAGAAATATAGAGATATAGTCAATAAATGCACTAGGGCTATAAGACAATGAACAAAATGAGTATTTGTGTATTTCATATAATCATGATCTAGTAATGCTAACATAACAACATGTTGTAATCTTGTTAAAATCATCAACTCAACTTAACGTTTTCAATATTTATCTCCTTGACGAGCTGATTGGAGAAGAAGCAGCCATTAAGGATGACTTTGTAAAGCCTGTGTGGCACATTGTAAGCATGCAGACAGATGTAGGTTTGTTGTGAACCAGCGCACAGAGCCGAGATCCATGAGAGAACATGTGACCAAAACGTAGCAGAGATATTGTTATTGTGCATGTATATAGATAACAGCGAACGATGCATTTATTCAGCACCGAATGGATTTTTGTTTGCTCAGTTTACAAAAACTTTATCGTCAACAATATGGATATTTGCCTTCGGCTTCAACATAAAACGGTGTTTTGAAAGCACAGCACACAAAACAGTATTCATCACAGCGAACACGCTTCAAACAATTAAATACTAGTCACATCACAGGTCGCCCCTATACAGCATATCGCATTGACCACAGCAAATCCAGAGCTCCACCCCGAGTCCTGGTCGGCCGTATCCTAAATTAATTTATTGCTCTGACAGTATTCGGAACCAGAAACCTCTCAGAGAGAGCAAACCTCCACCAAACCACAAGAGTACCTGAGGTAGATGTTGATGTGACCAGAATCAATTAGATCGTTTGATTTAGAAAAATTACTAATGATCGAACCCATCTCAAAAAATCAGACATACTAAATTATTTCATGGTAAATTTTTGAAATTAACGGAAATGGAATAGAATGGAAAATAAAAAATGTCTAACATTATCTCAACCTGAATAAAGCATGTTTTTAGACCTCTAAGTTGAATTGAGTTACTGACACATTGTGACGGTTTCTTAAACATTGTGGTTGGTATTAAAATGTAAAGGCTCTAATTAATCCATGCAACACTGATACACACTCAACTGAGAGAAGGGGGAACTGCGCAGAATAAAAAGGGAACCCCATCTAATTTTTTGCCCCGGGGCCCTGGAACCGCTTAATGCGGCCCTGTTTGCTGATTTAGTTATCAGAACTGCTTTAGCATCATTCGTATCTCACATTCATAAGCACTTCACGCCTCACCCTCAGCGAATCGCTCCTCTCCCTCCTGGCTACCAGCTGACTTGTACCATTATATCAGATCCATGCAGGTGCAGAGTGTGACCTTTAGAGCCTGACACGTCTCACATTTACTCGGCTAGAGCCTTCATACCAACATGACGGGAGTCACATCGCCTCAGTCCACCTCCTCCTCCAGTTTCCGGCCCAGTCTCTTATGGCATCAAGCTTTTCTTAAAAGACTCAAATGAATATGACTTCCTCTGCTACTATAGCTTACACTAATGCGACTCTCTTTCAATTAATCTGTAATTTTATTAATGGAAACTCAATTCATTAAAAAATTTTGAAAATAGTAAAACTAAAAAAAATACTCTCATAATTACACAATGTCTCAGTTGACATATTCATTAATACTTATATCCCACTAAGGACAAAGTTAAGACGTCTCCTTCCCGTGCCAAAATTTTATGCCAAATTAAAGGTGCAGTCTTTAAAATTTAGCTGCATTGTTCAGTGTTCTATAATGATATACCACTTAAATATTTATAGGTGATTTTTTTTTCACAGCAACCTCAACAAATATTTTACAGTGTAAATTCAGGTCCATACTACCACTTTTCCTGGTGCGCTATAAAGTCAGGAGCTCATAGGTCATAGGTCATGTGTACCTGATGAAACAGATCCACTTGGTGAAACAGACTGGCACAAGGTCATTTCAGCAGGAAACAAAATTAGTGAGCCTTTTCATGCACATAGAGGGACGAGTGTTCTCTCATTCTGTGATGCTGAATCTATTTAAATCCCAAAACCCCCTTCCAATATCTCCATTAAAGGGTTAACCCTTTAATGTCCATCTAAATGTTTTGGTTGATGACATTTGGACACAGCACATTAAACAATTGTTTAGCATTTTTTCTTATTGAAAAATGTGTGACGCTGTGTGACTGAACCTGTTGATAAGGTGACCCAGTGGCAGCATGTACAGCAAGCTAAAGGGTAGGGCCACCTTTGACCTGTGAAGCCATTCCTCAGCATCCAAATGAAAATAATCTTAAATATTTACAGTATTATCTTTCTAATATATTTTCTGCCTTTTCTTGCATTATTTTATTTTATTTTTTGGAGATTCTGAAAAAGCAAATTCCCTCGTTAGGTAAAAGGAGTTGTGAAAATTTTAAAATTGTTAATAATTTCCACTAACTTGAAGTAAAAGTCGAGTGCCAATAAGATTTTGCTTCTAGTAAGAACATTGGAGTGGACAAGCCTTCCCTATATGTTGTTGTGCTTCAACCCAAAATATATAACAATATATGGGAAACCAAAAAGGGAGCACAAACCAAATTCCAGCGCAACTTGACTAAACTCAGTTACATCCATTTATTTTAATAATAATAATAATAATAATAATAATAATACATTTAATTTATAATGCACTTTACATTTGGATCAAATCTCAAAGTGCTACAAAGTAAAAGCAGATAAAAGCATCAATAAAAGAATAAAATAATAACTATATAAAAGCCTGACCAAAAAGCAGCAATGTAATTTAAGTTATAGGTTCTGCTAAGTCGTCTGTGGAGCCCTCAGATGGTCAGGGAGGGCATTCCACAGACGAGGGGCAGCAGAACAGAAGGCCCGATCACCCATGGTGCTGAGCTTAGTCCGGGGATTTTGGCCTTATCATAACAAAATCCGTGCTAGTGGGCCTTCCTCAGAACACAAAGGGAGACTGGAGATCAGACAGTTTATAGGGTGGTACATTTTGAGGTCACAAGAGAGTTTTATGAGCCTTATTGGCTTTGAGGTTTGATTGGAAGGCTACCACGGCTTTGATCCTGTGGTGATAGCATATTTGTGAAATGTCAATGTGACTTGGAGTGGTCTGTAGTCTTTGGTCTTGTTGTAGGTTTTGTTTCTTTGTGGGAATATCCATAACCGAGTTAATTTCAAACACAAATATGTCTTCCAGTTTTTGATCAGTTTAGTTAATGGCCTCACTCCAGTCAGTTGATTCAAATCACTCTGATGAAGGGCCAGTAGGCCGAAGCGTTAGCACGCATGTTGGCTTGACAAGGCGAAAGTAAATTAATGTAACTGAGTTTAGTCAAGCTGTTTGTGTGTGCTCCCTTTTTGGTTCCTGAATTTTTTGCTTCTCTTTGTGTTCATCAAACTCGTAGTTTCTGAATAATATAAACTTCAAATTATGTTTGCAAATTATGTAACCGATACTTAAAAATATAAATTCAAATATAATTATTAGACTCTAGACTCAAAGAACTGAGAATTGGGTGCTCATTAAATTAATTGGAATAAATTGTGAAAACATACAAAACTGCTTAATTTCAGCTCCATACCACCATCTTCCTCTTGCTTTGTAAAGTCAGGAGGTCACAGGTCACAAAGCGGATTGAATACCTTGACTCAGCATCCACTCAGGAGGAAACTCAAACACTGTACAAATGTTCATGCCCATGTGAGGAAGGATGATGTTTTGGTGCTAAAAGAAAAACTGTAGAAAGGTTTTCGCTGAATGGTGAAAGGATTCTGTGAACTAACATCCCTTATACAGTACTATTTGTACATTATTTACAAATATATACATGGTATATATCTCTACCCTGTCAAATGTACTAAGTTGGCTTTTTCTTTAATAGGTCAGGAAACCAATTACCTCATAATTTCTAAACGAAGTAGATTGCTAAATCTACTCTAAGTTGTTAAAAGTAAATGCAGTTTTTTTCAGTTTTAACAACTAAAAATGTAACACAATCACTTTATGACATCTTTTCCCCCCAGAATAGCCCACGTACTTCATTTGATTGTGTACATTGAATAAATGTGAAGAGTTGCTGAACTTATTTCCATTGTCCGCCAACAATGACAGTAAGGATGTTTTTCTATTCTAAAGTTGAATTTTAGATCATAATTTGAAATCTTGAGAAAAATAATTACCAGTATCCTCTCACCCCACTCATTTGACTTTAATAGATATGTATAAATCCTATAAAACAAATATTTCCTGGATACATTCAAAACTCTCTGGAATTATTTCATGACAGAACAGACAGAAGGATTATTATCTGATACTCCTAACTAGTGTTAAAATTATGTTTTCTCTTCATCCAATGTCAAAATCCTCCTCACAAACTATAAATATCAACCGTGTCAGGGTTAAAAACGTGTCCACTGCTTTGTGTTCCGTAGCTAAAACCATGACAACAGCTCCACAGACGAGGCTCATTCATGTCTCTTAACTTCTGTTCTAAACCATCAGCGTCGTCGATGTTGATGGTTGTTGGCTACTATTGTTGCGTTGAAGGTGAGGGTGCGAGTTTTTCACCAGTAGTGGTGAGTAAAGGCCGACATATTTCCTTTAAAAGGGGAGCGTTCCATATTTTTGGAGAAACGAGCGCTACGCTGACGCGCGGCGGTGCGTCTTGGAGAGGCAGGGACGGACGCAGGAGACGCGCAGCGGTGGCAGCTGAGACGCAGTCTCATTCCCTCCCAGCACCGACTCTCCGCACGTATTGTGGGATCCAAACCGACAACCCCCGCATCTAGACCTCCAGAACGAACGATGGCCTCGCTGTTTCAGACCGGGAGCGTCGGATGAGGGAGACCAAGGACGCTGCGCACCAGGATCCCGGACTCCTCCTGATCCGAACAGTGGGTGTGTGCGCGTCGGGCTCGCCGTTACCTCCGGACTAAGAAGTCATGTCTGATCCAGAGCGATGGGCAAGTTTGACGACAACGAGAGGATAATCCTCAACGTCGGGGGCACCAGGCACGAGACCTACAAGAGCACACTGAAGACGCTTCCGGGCACGCGACTGGCCCTGCTCGCCTCCGACTCGGACATCGACTCCGTTCTGGACCAGCTGCAACAAGTTCCAGGTTTCATCGAGTATAACGCCCGGACCAACGAGTACTTCTTTGACCGCCACCCGGGGGTCTTCGCCTACGTGCTCAACTACTACCGGACTGGCAAGCTCCACTGCCCGGCGGATGTGTGCGGACCCCTCTTCGAAGAGGAGCTCTCCTTCTGGGGCATCGATGAGACGGACGTGGAGCCGTGCTGCTGGATGACCTACCGGCAGCACCGGGACGCGGAGGAGGCTCTGGACGTGTTCGAGCTCAACGTGGACAACGGCGACGAGGACGAGGAGGTTGGGAAGAGGTTCGGTATTGAGGATGTGGCAACGGACGGTAACGTCAGCCTGTGGAGGAAGTGGCAGCCGGTCATCTGGAATCTATTCGAGGATCCCTACTCCTCCAGGGCGGCGAGGGTAAGCACGCACCGCCGCTCCAAACATCCGCACCTACCTGCTGATCGTGTGCCCAGCTGCTCCTCCTGCACTTCTGAAGCTGGTTTACAGAAATATCTTGCAGAAATAATGATAATCTTGAAGTTTGGTTCTTAATTAATTTTGGTTTTATTCGACTTATTTTCTCTGCTGACTATTGTGATTCCAGTCGGATTTAGGAACAAGTGCAATTATCACTTCAGAAATGCTGATTATTTCCCACCAGTCATGAGCAAACAAGGTGCTAACACAATCAGGATGGATCTTCTCAGCAGTAGATTGTCTTTAGGTGTTCAGGCCTGAGACAAACAGGCTTCATGTGTTTCTCTGACGCTGTTTATTTTAGATACACACCCTTTAGACTCCTCTGGTGCAGTGGTTTGGATTATTGGGTTATATCTGTACACACTTTTGCATCCAAGAGTTGCGCAATTCTTGTTGATCTTTTCAAGAATGAGGGAAGAATGAGTGAATTCCTCGTGTCGGGAGCAGGTGACACCATCCAGCCACATGTTGCACTTTTATCAGCTCTTTGTGTGTATATTGTGGTTTTGACTGCTGTGTCCATGAAAGTGACGTTAGATAACTCACAGTTTTAATTTGACTTCTAAACATAAATCAAAATACTCCACTTGTGTCTTAGAAGTCAAAGTCCATCCAAACACCCCGTCTATCAATTGAGAGCCGTGGCTCTAAGCGATATGTTCAATAATCCCTACACCCTCAGCTAAGCAAGGACAAGCACACACCTGTCCAAAGCTCGGCACCCCCTCACTATGTGTCCACCGTCTCCTCCATCGCTCCTAACACTCTACCAAATCTGTTTGCAATAAACATATCACAGGAATATTGAAGTCCGGTTTAGGAAGAGGTGCAAGTATCACTTCAAAATGCTGATTATTTCCCACTAGTCATTAGCTAACAAGGTATTAACAGAGTCAGGATGGATCTGAATGTCTTTAGGTGTTCAGGCCGACAAACAGACAAACAGGCTTCATTGTTGCTCTGATACTGCTTATTTTAGCCACACACCCTTTAGACTCCTCTGGTGCAAGGGTTTGTTTATTGGGTTACATCTGTACACATCTGTACACCTTCAAGCAGCCCAAAGATGCACGATTCTTGTTGATCATTTCTAGAATGAAGGACGAATGAAGGACATTTCCACATGATTAAATTGTTTTCTTAATTATTTACAAAACATTTCACAGGAAGATATAATAGTAATACTTATTTTGAAGTTTGGATCTAAATTTTGATTTTATAAAAATTGTGTTGTCTTTAAGTGTTCCGGCCTGAGCCAAACAGGCTATTTTAACCCCCACGTTTTTTACTCCATGTTCTTGGTGCAACGGTTTTGTTTATTTGGTTACATTTCTTTCAATATGACTTCGAGACTCACAGTGTACACAAATTCACTCCTTTCTATCCTTTCTTTTCAGTCCATTGTCATTGTTTTCTTGATAAACACAGATGAAGTGTTTGTCTTTTGTAGAATTAGTACGTTCATAAATAATTAATCCTTGAAATAATTTCTTCATGATCAAATAGGTTTCTTTCATTGGTAAGCAATTATGTTGGTCTAACTTGATGTACTAAGGTTTGATAGATATCATTTATTCAGGTTGATTCAACTTATTTATTTGGAATAAGTCATGCTTTATTTGATAAAGTTGATCCAACTAATTTTGCAGTGGTAAAATTAACCCACTAAATGGAGTTTATCTAGATGAAATAAATTAAGATGACCCATCAGAACCACTTGGTGCTGAAAGAAACCCATTTAATAATGTTGAAATAATTTTCATTATTTAATTAGATAAATCCGAGGAATACCTGTTGAGTACCAACAGTGTGAGGAGAAATGTACATTAATACTGTATCAAGGTTGAACAAAAAATAAGACAAAAAGTCGATCGTGTCAGTTCGTGTGAACATGATTAAATCTTGTAAAAGTTAATTTATTGAATTTTATATCGGTCCTACATGATGTCATCACATCTTTCTGGAAAACATGAAATTATTTCATAAAATATACGCAGGTAAATGTAAACAGCCAGCCAAGTTTCCTTTTTTTGAGTGCAAGTGAGACTCAACTTTTCAGGCAACATGTTGCACCTTTGCTTGACCCTGTTGGATCATCTACACTCAGGCAGACCAGAGGAGTATGTGATGAATAACAAGTTTGTGGTTTATAGTTTTTGCATGCCGTTGAAACACTCAGACACCAGGATGTCGGATAGCCGGTGATTTCAGATCAGCTTCTGTCTCTAAAGTCAGATCACTTTACATCCAAACCTCCGTTCATCAGTTAAGGACAGCAGCTCTAAGCTTGATCTAGGCTGCTGGTGAATTCTGGATAATGGACGGCGAATCCATCCCTTATTGGCAGGTTGACACTGATACAGGAGTGAACGACGGCGGGATGTGAGGCGACTCTAACGCCTTCATGATGTCACGCACAGTAGGTCATTGATGCAAACACACAACTGTTGGAGATTGATGAGTTCAGGTTTAATGATTTATTAAGTAACAGCAGCAACCTGCTGTGACATCACTGATGTGGGTGTGGTCAGAGGTGACATTTCCTGAGCGAGAGAAGTGCTGCAGATTGAGTGTAGACTGTGTCTGGAAAAAAACCCCAAATCACTATAAATCAGTTGTCAGAAATTCTAGTGCAAATTGAAAGTGTTTGTTGGTCTCCAGAAGAGTATTTAAAGGAATAGTTCTGCAATCTTTTGGGAAAATATGTATCTCACCGCGGGCAGTATTGGGAGTCTGTTCTGCTGTGGTCACATTGTTTTTTTTCTAAGTTGTCTAAATGGTGTCTGTTTGAACAGGACTCCGTGGAACATTAAATAATTATATACTTAAGGAAGGGAAGCGGCGTGCTAAAGAACATTCTCCAGCATACTGTCAGCCATTATTCTTTTGTTGGGATGTTGGCACTTTCAAGATATGAAGACGACATCTTTTGCATTTCTGTTCATCCTGGAGTTGCAGTAATCCCATAATTCCTGTGAAGAGTCTGAGGATGGTATCAGTGATCAGTTTGAAATGTGTCCCATTAACATTTAATTGTTTACTTTTATTTACGTTAGTAAGCAAAGGCAAGAGTTTGTGCTGGTGTTGTGTGTGTTTGTTGGCACTGACCTCACTCCATATCACTTTCCCTCTCCTTGCAATCCATCCACAACCTGTGTGTGTAACATTGAGGGTTATATCTTTAAATAATTCTCATACAAAGAGTGATCCTCCATTTATCCAAATTCACAAACTTCTCACAACAAAAAACAATTTTCCAGCAAATAACATATTCATCTTCATCTTCACCGGATTTTCTCCTATATTATCCCAGAATGAAGGAATCTCAATCATTTGACAGGCGGCTTGATTAAGTTTAAGACAATGACATATTTTTGACACTTGAAGGCCACCGTAGATTCTTGCATAAGGATAATTGAGCTGAGGTGTAAAATAGGTTCCAATCTGGAATTGAACCACTAGATGTCACTAAATCTTTATACTCTCCACCTTTTAACAAGGATGGAGTCAGGGATTTATCTGTAGGTGTGAAACATAAAGGGTGTGCATTTTAAAATTTGAAGGCTACAAGTGAGATTACATAAACATGACATCAAACTTTTGTTTACAGCCAAAGAAATTAAGATTATTTTATGAAGTCAAACGGTAGATGCTTCCATGAACTCCTATTGCCATTTATTGGTTTTAACTCTGCCGACAGAAAAAAATAGCAGTTTTGTTGTGCCGGTAAACACCATATAGAGTTGATGGAGCTGAAGGCTTGTCTTTACAACAGGCACACATCTGTCTTCCTGCACCAACACTCAGTGTGCACAGGCAGAAATGAAGTCACGCCACATTTACCAGCATCAGCGCCATCTGTCTCCAGAGCAGTCTTTAGACCGCTGCTCTGCAGCTCTCTAGCTGTGCTGCGTCTTTGTTTGGCTTCCCCCTTTTAATAAGGTCTCATACACAGAGAAATGGCTCTGTGATAGGTGAATTGCATAACGTTGATTGGTTACCATGGTTTCTTACTTATTTACTACTGGGAAATATTAGGCAGTAAATAAGTTGTCCTGAAACTGATGTGTCGGAAGCAAGAAAAATAGGAAGCGGAAGGACTTAGAAGAAAGTGTGTTTGTGATGGAATAGCTGCAGACTGGTCACACTGCCTATGCTGACCTCTGTCCACTGCAGAAAGCGGCTAAGGAATCTGCTGGTGATATTTTGGTACCAGAGACCAGCCCCCCCCTCGGAGATCGAGTGGAATCCATCCTTCAGAGGACTGAATCGTTTTGATGGTACAAGAGGGACCAAGACAGTTTTAGGCAGGTGTAAATATTAGAATGTACATTTTCATTATGGACTCGCAGCATCTCAACCTGCAAAGAACTTTTTTTTTACAGTTTCTTACAATATTTTAGAATCATGATAGAATTATGAAGAAATAACCATCCCAGTTTACATACTTTTACATGTGTGAATGCGTTTCATCGATGAATTTTGTATTGTACTACATTCTGTTTTATTTTGTTCATCAACATCAAAACAAAAGTGTTGTCGCGTTTCATGCCAGCATTGTGATCACTGATCCAAAACTCATTAACTACCAACCCACCATGCAGATAGACAGTAAGGAGAAGTTTCTTAGACCAGCTGTTCCTGAACTTTTTCTCTGGGGACCCACATTTTAAAAAAGATCAAACCATTGCGATCGAAATCCCAACAGGCCATTTCTCCTTGTCTATAAATTGCAAGAGTACAGATTTGTGCGTAAATGAATATTCCGGACTATTTTTACTGCCGCCTGCATCATCTTATTATTTTGAATAGGTAAAGCAGCCATTTCAAAGTGACAAACTATACAATTAAATTCTTACTACAGTGTATGCTCATTGAAAAATATTGGCTGTATATATGTTGAATATTTTATAAATACGATTTAAAAAAATGCATTTAAGTGCTGTGTGGTACCACATATTTTCTTTCTTACTCGATTATATACAAGTTAACGCAAAGTTTTGCATCTTTCGTTTGATCCGGCGAGTTAAAAAATGTTAATTTGCCTGATGTGATGGAATAACGTCGGTGTTGAGATTTTCAGGTCAACTGTAGGAATTGGAGCAATAATCTGTATGTTCACACCTACACATAAACACAGAACCCATAGGGGACACAGTGGTGTCCCGTTGCTGTCAATGTCTACCTCTAAATAATGTTGTGAACTGGTTTTCTGTGACTTAACAACAAATAAAAAGCAACAACTGTGTTAACTACGGTCATGGTTTTGATAGAAGAACACAGGATAGTTATACGACATAAGCCAAAGCCTTCAAGACCTTATTCCTTCTGTCATTTCCTGTAAGTAGAAACTAGAGGGTATTTGATACGACAACAATTTCCCCTAAAACAGTAACATTTGTTAGTTGTTACACGGCAACACTGTTTAGCGAGACTGAAATTTCAAATTTGTGAATAATTATAGTAAAACACAATTCTTGTGAATGATGAAGCCTCACTTCTGGCACGGCTGTTATGTTTCTAAATATTAAAGGGTTTTTGTTGGTTTTAATGAAACGTGTGTGATGGATCTGTAAAAAACTTTTTCATAAATCATCTATAGTGTTCTCATTCATATCTCCTTTGCTTATATGTCCTAATTTTATATACCTCCTCTGATTGCATTTGCTTGATGCTGATCGATATTGTTTCTCACCATCGTTTCCGCTTGTTTTATCTTGCTACTATAACGTTGGAAATGTTATTACTCCTCGTTGTGGGACTAATTATGGTATATCATAACTTTTAACATTTTCCTATGAACGTAGGACAGTTTTTAGTTGAATTGTGTGAATATCCTCCATCTTTGTGGACCTGCTGGGGATGCTGCTCATGGTGCTGTCCTCCAGTGGAAAAAAAGCTGAAAAGGGCCTTTGGTGTTTCTGCTACATAGAAATACCTTAGTTTTTTTTTAACCCCCACAACTTCTCTATTTAAGAGTCTTTGGAAATTACACCAATTAAAGTTCATAAATGGTTCATATATTTAAAGTTCTGGATTTTCATTCATTATTTTTTTAATCACACATGGAGAGCTGCTGATTCCTTTTTCACATTATTACATTTGACAGAACAACGCTAAGCTGTAAAATCAGAATACCACAAAGAAAAATGTTCCTTAATATAATCAAATTTGTCTTTTATTGTGAAATAATCTGCAAGTGGGTGGACACAAGTTTTCATAAATCTAGCATGAAAGTCCAACCTCTGTAAAACCATAAAAAAATAGATGGGCCTTAAAAATAGACAAAAAAATGTAACCCTTTTATTGGTGGTTTGACCTTTCAGCATAAAGCCTATATTCACCCAACTCCGGGCTCCACTTTTTTAGTCAACCTCACTCCGACTCATTTCTGAAGGTTCGGCGAGTCTGTTAGGAAATTATAGTCAAGATACCCCATTTACAGGAAATAATACCTTGTTTGTTAGAAGAACAGTAGACAAACAATTATGAATTATTTTTTACAAGAGTTAAGATCAGTAACAGGATCATCACAAAGATGAACATGTGAAAGTTAAGCTCGGATACTTTTTTGAAACCAAATACATTTATTTTCTCTTATGCAATTTGATCTGTTCCCAATAGTTACTGGAAATGTTAATAAAAGATACAGAATTCAACGCCATTCACTTGTGCTGAACAGTCTGACTTTTTTTTGCTGCAATTCAGTAAAAAGTAATACATATTTAATAAACAAATGATTAAAACGGGTAAAATTGGACATGTAGACAATAGGAACATTAAGCAGGTTGAAGAAGCAGGGACTCAACTCAGAGTTGATATGGGCATTTTTTCTAATATCTTTGCATAAATTCCAATATGAGGAATAATTTGGGGGGCCCTTAGCGTTTTTCTGACGGTGTGCCTGTGGCACAAAGTTGTCATGAGCTCTGCTCTCCTTTAAAACTCTCCTCTGTCGCTTCCACACAGCTCATGTGTGAGAGCTCATGTGCCAACAGTCAGCGGTAGCAGGCGAGTTTCTCTCGGCCCCCCCACGCTGTTTCTATTGTTGTAGCATCCTCTTCTCTCTTCTCAGGCGCCCAGTGCTGCCTCTGAATTCTGAATGCAGTGTGTTTATGACTGTGTTGGGAAGGCTTCTGTGTGTTAACCACTGTGTTTGTCCCTCTCGTGTCTCTGTAGTTGGCCATTGCTGGATTGGTATGGTAACAAAGAAAAAAAAGAGAGCAAACAACACCCACCATTTCTCTCATTTCCCATGTCTGAGCTCTGAGGCAGAGGTTTATATGATGCCTGACTTTGTAGTCCCCCCCTACACACCTCAGCCAGACCCACGCACCCATCCTCCCATGATCATCTGAGACTTCAGCTTGCTTTCTCCCACTTAAGAGGTTAAAAACCCAAACCGTCTGGGTGCCGTCTGCCACACGCCTGAAGAAACCCAAGCCAGGATTCATGCTCAGCCTGCCTGTTGTCATGACAACATCATTGCCTATCACCCCGGCCTGTTTTCATTCAGATCCGTCCGGTCTGTGAGACTGATTCATTTCAGTAACCTGCTCGGCAACCTCTTGCGTGCTAGTTTGTTTTGAGAAGAAAAACAAAAGGAGGATCAGAGCTGATCCCTGCGTGCATGCCTGTAGCCGATGACGTGATTCTGTTAAAGGTGAAACCTGGTGATGTGATTCAGCACCTTTACTTTGTCTTCCTGTCTGACCAGAGCTACAGGTGAACGTGACAAGGCTGACCCTCTGCAAACAGGATGGCAAGGCTTGGCTGAATAAATATAGCTGGATGTGTAAACAGCGGCAGACATGTCTTCCCAGCCGTGAGCGGTGACGGCTCGCCACTGGGCATGTTTGAAGCCGTTGCCAGTCAGGTTAATCTGCGCCGCCAATCATCGGGGGGCGGGGGGGGTGTTGCTTTAACAGGAGTAGGGTGCAGACCGGGGCTACAGCTATGGTGGTGAGAAGATAGGTATTAGATGAGGTGGTCTCACTTCTGTTAAAGGTGTGAGAGGTTCTTATTTCAACATTTGCTGCATCTGTTGCTAAGCGCTCCCCAGTGCGGTGAAAACAAAATTAACTCTTGAAGGTTCAAATCAAGAAATGTGCTTATACCTAATTCAGTTTATATATATTTGTATGAATTTTAAAAGTCCATGTTACCAAATGCAAAAAACAGCGTTTTCTTTTTTTATATATAAAAGTGCCCTCTGGTAATTAAAATCTTAAATTAGTTTTTACCTACAAATCCAAAAAAAAATACAAAACATCTGTTTTTTTGCAATTAAAATAAAAAGGAAAGAGGGACGAGTTTTGATTTACTGACACTTACAGACTTACTGACACAAAGAATAAAATACTGTGGGTTAATGTTGTTATAGCGATCTTTCCATCCTTAACTGAATACAAAGAGCTCTGTTTTGCAAATTTGTGATGATTGCACCCAGTCGGCATGACAGACATTCCATCATGAATGAAGCATTTTGAGGCATGAGTGCATGTTTGAGTTTCCAAAATGTGAATTCTCTTTGTTTGATTTTTTTAGGTGTCCTTTTGCAGTCTTATTCCATGCAATTACTCCAATTAAATCACCTTAAGGCGTATTCATGCTCAGTGTTAAAGATGGACCTGGGCAGAGCCTCTGGTTCGTATCTGTGTGCGTGTGCAGAAAGCTTATGGGAACAGATAAAATGGATCAGCACCACCAGAAAATGATGCAGTCAGTCTGGCCATAATTAAAGGAACGGCACAAGGGTGCCTGTGTCTTGATATACAGTCATATACATTTCTATAGTTATCATACCATGTACATTTGCTTATTTGTTTTATCAGAATCAGGAACGGGTGCCACACACACATGTAGCAGAGAGATACAATTAATAACGTTGGATGACAGGATTTATGGGTTTCTAAGAAATGTGACTGCAAAAACGTGTCAGGAAAAGGAGGAAACATTTCCAGCTTGTTCAACCATGACTCCAATCCCTAATTAAGAAAAGTGTGAACATTCTTCTAAGCGCATTTGTACCATGTGTAGTACCATAATGATTGAAATTGTTCAGTCTATTTGCTACTAAAGCTGAAACTACAGAAAAACTTTGATTTTATGCTGTCTCATTACAGTTACTGAGGTAAACCGACCGATCCTTTAAATCCTGGAAGTTGTGATGTGGGGGCCATTACTGATTGGACAAGTTAGTCCATCACATCCCGCAGATGCTGGATTGAACGGAGATTTGGGGATTCGGGTGGCCAAGTCAACCTATTGGTTGTTATTTTCCTCAAACCATTCCTGAACCATTTCTGCAGTGAGTCAGGGAGCATCTCCCTGCTGAAAGAGGCCATTAGAGAATACTGTATCCATGAACAGGGGTACGTGTTCAGCAGAGAAGTAACATCTACATAGCATGTGTCAAACTCAAGGCCAGCGAGAAAATGTCAATTTTTTAAACAACTGCTCTGCTGGTATATAGCACAAACACCACAGATACTACAAATCCCACAATGCACTGTGATAGCCGGCGGATCAATCAAGAGCGCCCGCACTTCTCCCTGCTCCTCTGTTGTCAGATACAACGCACATTTTAATTAACTCGTGACGTGGGTTCATGTCCTCCAGAACTTGTCAGTGCTGTTGCATTAACAACAAGAAAACACATGAAGGTGCTTATATTTAATGTGAGATGCACCTGATGGATTTATGAGGAACTGCTGCTCCTGACTACCGGAACAAATACGAGGAGCCACAGCCTACTTTTACTGTTTGATGTGACAGAAGGAAGAAATGAGATGGAATGAGATCTATGAGGAGCAGTGCTGCCGAAGATGGATCTAAGAAGAGGAGACAGAATCTGCTCTTTGATTTCATCTCAGTGGGGAAGAGCCATGCCAGATTATGGATTATACAGCAGGTAGATAAGCTTCAGAGTCAAAAGTGCACTTAGGAAGGGGTTAGATAAGGGTTATGTATCATGCATTTATGGATTTGATGGCATGCATGCTGAAGGTGTCTTCCATCTCTTACCTCTGCTTGGCCCTGACATGGGCACACGATCTACGTGAGCGAGAACGGGGGCTGTTTGTTTGGGTTTTACGCTGAATAATTAATGCTCATCATGCAATCATTCTAAGAGATTAAGAGCCTCACAAGGACAAATTCCTTTTTGTCAGGAATCATTTGTACAACCCCAAAGCTCATGCATTAAAAAGTAATTAATGAACCAGACTCTCGGGCTGATTTGTGTCTCTGACTGTTGGATGACTCAATGTCTATTAGACGTATTAATGTTTCTCAAAACTGACTGTTTGTTAATAGTGAGAAACTAGATTATGAGTCTACATGTGTGTTTGACAGGATTTTCCCAGTAAGATTTTGTGTGTGAGCCATATATCCATAGACATCATAAACAATAAACAGACAACTGAAGCGTTTGACCACATCACACTTTCTCTAATGATGTGTTTATTTTGTCAAAAATATTTTCAAATTTAGTCTCAGTCCTGTGGCAAATGTGGCGACTAATTTCTCCATATTTAGTGACATGATCCACTTTTTTTAGTAAAAAAAAAAGAAGAAAAAGTAAGTATTCCAGTTTTAGTTAAAGTAAAGAGATGATGTTAATTTCTCTTCTAAGAAATCAGGCTGTTGTTAATATTTCAGTGTAATCAAGAGCAAACTAATATTTTTGGTCATTTTGTTCTTTGGCTCCAAAGCCCTACCTGGTTTTCCTCCCCTCACAGAGCAGTATGGGGCAGCAAGGGCTGATTTAACGATTTAGGGCTTGATCATAAGGCTTGCAGATCCTCATCGATCTGAATCCACGACAAGTGTTCTTATTCGTAGATTTAAAGGTGATGATGGAGATGCTGAAGTGATATGCTCTTAAATTGAAAAATATCTGCTTTCTGTGTGGAGGATTTGATTTCCTGGTACTTATCAAATAAAGGCTGATGTAATCGAATAGGCTGCACCATTTTCACAACTGTAGACTCCACAGACAGAGATCAGTCCACATTTTTCAAGAAGTGTCTCCCCAATGCTGTCGTTTTGTGCCATCTTATGCGCCAGCGGCCACATTTAGAGACGCAGAGTAACAGATAAGGGTGAGGGTGAAATGCCACACCAGCTAGGAAATGACAGAGTCGCCCCTAACTCTGACTAGTCGCAGGCTGACCCTTAGTTGAGTTTGAAGCCGTCCCTACAAAGGGAAGCGGTGGTAATGACCTGGGAATTTTCTTGCTAACTTTGTCTGATGCTAATTGCAACCCTGGTTGGTCTTCTGGATCAACCCCCGCCTTTATGCTCCAACCGCTGATTATTTCCCGTGGTTCAAAGACCGGAGCTTTGTAATTTTGGTATTTGCTGTGGTATAGTGGGTCCGCACCAAATTTATAGAAATTTAACTTGTGACGCAATTACATGGAAGGTTAATGCAAAGCTGCAAGTAGATATGAATTTGCATTTTGGGATGAATTTTGTGTGACATGAAACCATATCCGCACTGATATTCTCCACACCTCCCACTTCAATAATAAAATATCAGAAGGATATTGAAAAGTTTATCCACTGTATGCGTGCGCCTGTGGATAATTTCTGTGAACCCAAACATACTGACGTTTGATTTTCCAACATATCTGTGTCTCGAACAAGAAAAAGGAATCAGAATTTTCTTAACTTCATTGTTGATGAGGGCAAGAAATGATGGTAATCACTGGTGTTTCTTGTGTTATTGGCCATAGTGATGCGGATAAACTCAAACAATCCTTCGGTGACATTTGGGCATCTAAAACAAATATTATGAAAGGGATTAGTTCAGGAATATGGGCCACCATTTGTTAAGTAGCATGTGCTGATTTTAACAGCAGCTTTTTGCCACATTGAGCTCCAAAGCACCTTCAAAAGGCATTGTCAAATTTGTATTACAAATTTTATTTATCTTTTTTTTTTTAGCACAATATTTAGCAATATTTATGAGCTTGGTCATATTTACTTAGCAAGGAAATATGTGTTTAATAAATGTTAAGTATAAATATATATACAAATGTTATGTCTACATATTAAATCTAAATGTAAATGTCAAATCTAAATGTTAGAACGAAACCAAATATTTTGCTAAAATGCAAATTTACACTGACTGCCGCAGAAGTACCAAAATAAAAAATTCCTTTGTTTAAATTTTTTTCAGTTATTCAAGTAGATGCAAAGATCTACTTACGCTTCTCAAAGTTGGTGGACAAAAACGATTGGCTTGCTACGAAAAGCCCGCCCCTAGCTCTGATGTAACTGCTTCGTGCTTTTAAGCAAGCATTCTTCGTTCTTTCGATTCATTTGTTATTCTTCTCAGTATTCTATTTTTTATATTATTGGTATTGCTCATGTGGTCAGTGAATAAAGTTTTGGGGGGAAAAGAAAAAATGAAAGGAGCTTCTGGTTGCTCATAAACACCCGTTTTATGGTGTCAGGGCTAAGAATCTTCTCTAACTTAGGCGCTGGTCCAGAACTAGCTCAGAAACTACCTTGGTTCACAATGGGACCACATTCATGATGGATAGAAGTTGTTTTCTTTATTGAGCTTTTATTTTGGTACTTCCGCTGAAGTCAGTGTAAATTTGTCCTTCGGCATAATATTTAGTTTTGTTCTTAACATTCATGTTCAAGATTTACATTTGGATTTAATATTTCGATGTAACTTTTATATTTATATTTAACGTAATATTTATTCTAGATATATCTCCTAGGAAGGTAAATATGAGTTAAGGCAACAAAAAGTTTCCGTTAAAATCAGCTTGTGCTACTTTACTAACGGCGCCCCATAGATGAAGCTCCAGGGTGACACTCCAGGCATTTCCATCTTTAGGAACCATGGTCAGACCCAGAATTTTCTGATGGAATTATATATCTTATCAATACTGGGAATGCATCAGCCTCATATCAGCATGGATACTGTCACTGATCGATTTCTGTGCATTCTTAAACATTAGTAGTGAATGCTGCCAGCTTTATTCTTTCACCTACAACATACCTGCTCCTTAAAGACAGATGATGAGCTCTGAGTGGGCGGAGACCAGAAATTTATGGCTTATCGTCTTAACTCAAGTTTGTAGCGTTTAAAAGCGAAGGATTAAAGCCCTAAGTGTTGTATTTTTATGCAAAACCAACTCTGAAACGACAGGATATCTCTCAAATCCTCTCGTAAGACGGCGTGTTTCTTCTCTGTATCTGTGTGTTCTGACTCAAATGTGTTTTCTTCCTCGACTCTGTAACATAAAAAATTCAGAACTGTCATAAGTTCCTGGGAGACCTGACTCGAGCACCACAGCCTGTTTCCTGTGGAAATGTAACTTTAAATAGTGTTAATGTGTCCTCTTTGTGAACTGTCAGGGGTCACTCTGGCTCATGATGATGACATATGATAATGCAGGCTCGGCTGGCCCGATATCGACTACAGTCAGTAACACGAACCTCACTGGAGGCTGCAGCTCGGAAAGAAAAGTTAACTGTATGAAGGGTCGTAGGAGTGCCTCCACCCTCAGCAAAAAGACACAGTCCGACGTTAAGCGCTGCTCTGCAGACTTTTTGTCTTGAAGCTGTGCGAAGGGGAAATTTGTACAACTTGAATTTATTGAGCTAGTAGCGCAGCAGCGCAAGTGCTCAGAAGGGATTTCGTTAAAACGTACAACACTGCAACAAATAAACTCTGATGCAGAGCGAAGACTTCAATCTGTCTGAATCGCAGCGCAGTGGACCCATTCGCTGCTCTCAGATGCTGTAAACATCAGTCGCATTTGCAGAAGAACCTTTAATAAACCTTGAACTTCTCCACGTCAAGAGTGCTTCACATTTTTTCCTCCTGGGAATTTTAGCTTGTTAAATTTGAAGCAGAGAATATTGTTGGTTGGTCTTCATGCTCTGCTGAATAATCCTCCTCCCTCTTCAGCCTGCCTTCACACGTGCCGTTAGTGACAGTCTGCTGTCTCCCAGTTAGTTCTGGTATCGACAGCAGACGGTAAGAAGTTATTCTCACATGCTGCAGGATCTATAGGAGAAGAAATAACCCGCTCTAGTAACACTTTCTCTCAGAAATGAATGCGTTATTTATGACAACTGTAGTTAAATCATAAATATTTTGATATTAATCAAACACACACACATACACATAGACACAGATTCATTGACAAGGCCGTTACATTTGACCCAGTACATAGCATACAAGTCAACATTCATTGATAAGCAATAACGTTATAACCACTGAAAGGCGATGTCAGAGAAACATGATTACCTCCTTACCGTGACACCTGTCGGGGGATGGGATATAGACAGCAGGTGAACCGATGAATTTAGTCCTGTGGTTGGTGTGTTCCACTGACAACAGGATCAGAGCATCTCCAGAACTGCAGCTCTTGTCGCATGTTCCTGGTCTGCTGTGGTTTGTACCACAGCAGACCTCCTAGACAAGTGGTCTAAGGAAGGACAAATGGTGAACTGGCAACAGAAATAAACGTACCCAAGGCTTATTAATGTGCATATGGATTGAGTGCCAGCCTAAGTTGTCTGATCCCTCAGAAGAGCTACTGTTGGGCAAATTGCTGAAAAAGTTGATGCTTGTTCTGATAGAAAGGAGTCAGAACAAATAGTGACACCAAACCTCTACAATATAAGGTTTGGGATTTTAATTTTATGGCTCATTCATGTATGTTGCTGTGAAATGGACAACATGTAATGAACAAATATAACCATAAAATAATAAAACCACTATATATTAATAAGAATACAACAGTATGATGATTTGATTAAACAGATGGACTTATTTTATGACTGCATTTACATCACATCTCTATCAGTTTGTGAGCGGGTCGCCTGAAACTGGATATTAGTCCGGATTCATACTAGATCATACATGATTGTAAATGCTAGTTATTCAAATATGATTGATATCTTTCTTTTTCATTGACCATTTAAGCTTCTATCTGAACAATCTAAACAATCTTACAAATTAAGTTTCATCCATCGACAACATTTTTTAACAATATGTCAACTTTTTGAGACGTCTCATATAAAAACAGACAAATTACAATATTAATTGCATCACCTACTGACGGTCCTGGTCCTTTGCCGGTTTGGTGTCAGAGCTGGCGGTCGATATCTCATTCTGGCCCAAAAACCTCATTTTTAAGAACTTTAAGTACACCAGAGCAGTAATTACATTTTTCATGCGGGTATCGGCCCCTGCACACAGGACAGGGTGTGCTGCACATATTCAATAAAGAATGTGCATCAGATTTATTTTTAATTCAAGCTTGACATGGTTCCCCTCGACTTACAAATTTATGGAATTGTAAATGGCAAGAAGAAATGAAAACCTTACCATTTAGCTTGTTTTAAAGCTCTAAATGATCGAATCAGTTTTAATTCTCACAAATTTGCACGTGAAGATTGTACTTTTTGTGCTGTCCAGTGACGGCTGGTTAGTTTAAAAATTGGGGAGGACATAGAGATTTTTCTTGTCAGGTCAGAAATCAAAGGTTTCTTTTAACTACACACACACTCTATTTATAATATTCATGATCAAATACATTTTCACAACAAATAGATGAAAGGTTTCCGAGCTAATTCCGACAGATTACTTGAGTTTGCTGCTGCAGACCCACATTTGAACATTACATGCATCCTCCTCATTGGCCATCAAGAACTCCTGTTTCCTAATTGGTGGTCTATGTGAGAGGCAACTTCCCATGTCGTCATCTGCCTGCATTGATATATTGCTGCCTGTACATTCAGCTTCCCCCTCAGTCAACCATCCACTTTTAGGAGTTTATTCTTCAAGCCTCTAAACCAACTCCATGTTTAGAAAAAAAATTAAACACTATACCAAATCCACCCTCACTGGTAAACTTTTCAGGGCTTCTAGTTAACGGCTAGAAGCCCTGGCAGTTCGAAGAAACTAACTGCTAAAGCTGAATAAATGAGCTTTATTTGGAAAATGGCCGTCTCCCAATTGGAAGATAGCCGGTTCGAGTCCCACCAGGATCTAATTGTCTAGGGTCCTTGAGCAAGACACCCAAACCCTAGCTCCCCGGGCGCACTGTGTATGACTGTATGCGATCAATAAAGGATACGTTATTGTAATGCTTCAAACAAATACATTTTTTTAGCAATAATATTTGAAAGTAGTTTTCAATGAATCAATGTCTCCTTCACCACCAGTGCGTACTTACAGTCGTAGAGTTAAAGAGGTAATGTGGAAATTGTAATTGGACCAACATGATGTCAATATTGTATTCTGGTTGTTGATTAGTTAGGGGGGTCGTCCTCCCTTGCAGAACCATTTCCTGTGTTTTGGCCAATAGCAGATCAGTATGAAAAAAAGAAGCACGTTGAAAAACATTGATTACATCGATGTAGTAGATCCCGCCTCCTGAGGTGGATAAGCTAAGTCTGTCCTCCTCTGCTTTCCACTTCGCATGGATTGCCTCTACCTGGCACTTTCCACTGTCACCTTGGAAGCATAATGTGAATTTCAATAATGGATTTTTTCCAAAGAAGAAATAAAAATGTTTTTAAAATGATCTTAAGATTTGGTAATGGTTTATTTATACCATTTACTCTCCTATTATTTTGTTCTCCCTCTTGCCTCACGAAAACAGTGGAAGACCATCTTCCTCGGCCTCTATGGACCGGCGTCCTCTGGTGCTTTCATATCATTAGACAAGGAATTCAATATAAGATAGTGTAGCAAAAATTTTCAATTCTTCTTCTGTTTAATCGTCATCCTGGGTGGACTGAGTTGAAAACAAGCTGAACCCGGTCTGAGTCTTCCTTTATGGTTCACTGATACTGACCTGGCAGAACCGATCCTATTAGTAATTCTCTACCGGATTCAGCTTCCTGAGAACTCAGAAGATCCCTCCGCTCCTGCAGCCTCCTCCTCTTTACCAATGCAAGATCATCACGCCTAGGTGCATTTTGCTCTTAAGTATGAACCATGAGGGGTTTGCTGGTATAAATATGGAGTCCCATCTGTGAAGGGAGAGGTTATAGGGCTCACGCCTGTCTCAAAGCTGATTAAAGCGATAGCACTCGATTTGAGAGAGAGGGCTGGACCATCATGGCCAGAATGATCATCCAGTATAGCGCAAGCAATATTGAGTTCAGGATTATTTATCAGGATTACTTAGTGCCTTGATGAACTGTCAAGACTCTATTCTCGTGTGTTTGACCATAGGTGAGAGGTTGTGCTCGACAGCTGTGAGATCTCTCACTCTAGAGGACGATGATGGACGGTTTCCATCACTGACCTTTTTCTTTGGCTTGTTTCGGCCATGCAGCAGCTTGTGGTGGTTTTTAACTTGTTGAACAAGTTATTTGTTTGGTTTGCAGCACAGATACAACTCTACAGTTCCAAACCAGACAATGATCCACTTCCGGGAACAAACTCTGTGTCTTCAGATCCTCCAGATATTAGATTTTTCTTTGATCCTCTGCTATCTGCTTTATCAAAGTGATTTTCTTTATCACGATGCCAAATGTTCAAGCATTTCAGACATCTTGGTCTAACGCTGAAGGGAAAAGCTGATGAATTTCCCATCATTCCACATGCATCGTGTGAGTTTCTGTGCAACTCGTGAACTCTTTCAGGACTTTCGTGACTTTAAAAAAAATTGTTTTAAGTTTCACCATCTAAAGTTGACTGGGTTGAAAACACTAACACAGATATATGAATTAAGTTAAGCATTTATTTAATTCATAGTCTTATGAAGTTATTTTGAGTTCCCATGCTGGAGATGTTTGCACAGGCTGAGCGGGTGCAGGACACAGCTGTCTCTGATCTACTGTATGGTTGCAGACCGCGCTTATTTCATTTTTGCAAAACTGCTCCATTTTTGCTGCACAGGAGCGAGTCTGTTTGACCAACGAGGCTTTAAGCCACCATCTTAATACCAGCTCTTAACGCAAATCACTGTCAAGATTTATGTCTTCCTTTCTTCTCATATGAGGATGAGATAAATCATCCCTGGAGGTAAGATGTCTCTGGGGAGTACTGAGAAGGGTCTCACGAGGTCTGGAGAAAATTGCATCCTGTGATTAGACCTTTGCATGAATGATCATGTGTAATTTAGATGATTTCCGTGACAAATTAAGCTATAGTATTTATATATGACCCAAGAGTGCCTGGAATATATCATCACTATGGTTACGGTATGCTAAATGCTATCACCTGATGCACATGTTGAAACACATAGCAGTAATCAGATCGGATAGTCGGAACTAAGAATTATTATAACTTCTAGAAGAGTTGCAGGGGTGACAAAGCAGCACTTTTTTTTTTTTTTTACCATTCTGCTGTTCATGTGCACATTGGGCGAGTGAGTATTTCATGAAGCCCTGACTGAAATAGCTCAGATTACTGGGGCAGCAGTATATTATCTGTGATCAAAAGTGACCTGTTTCTCCTGCAGGAACAGAGTTACTGGAGTAAACCTCAAAATAAGTAGACTGTGGCTCTGGATTTATTTGGACTATATGAGTGGGTTAATGTGTGAGTATCATGTTTGCATGGAATGGCATCAATTTGAAGGGAAAATAAAGTCTGGGTCAGTGTAAGAAAACAAGTCCCACTTACACATCTCCAGTCTGTGACTACAACAGTCCCAACAATAAACCGTCCTCACAGTGACTCTGTTCTATGTTCGGACTCGTATCGATGAGAGTCACATCAGCTCATATGTTTGAGAGCTGATGTGACTCATTGCTGTGTAATATCAGCCTTTTGCTGGTGACAGCCCTCAGTGGAAGTCGAGAAGAATCATTCATTTCAAAAACATGAGTGGGAGAAATGCTTACAATGAATTACATCAGTTTATGAAAACTGCTCCTTTGAATGCACCTTTACCCTTTATTTCCTTTGACTCGCTATTTCTTTTTGAAAAATGCGTGGCACTTGACAAGAACCTGTTTATAACATGACCTAGTGGCAGCATGTATATGCAATAGAGTAAGGGGCCAAAGTTGGATTTCCGTGACAAATTAAGCCATAGCATTTATATATGACCCAAGAGTGCTTGAAATATATCATCACTATGGTTACGGTATGCTAAATGCTAACACCTGATGCACATGTTGAAACACATAGCAGTAATCAGATCGGATACTACAGCTCAAAGGGGCCACCAAAGAGGAGGCATTAACCTATGGCTGGCTATTGAGAAAGTCCTATTCAGCAAGTAAGATCATCATTTTAGCCACAATCTGATACTAAGAGGACGTTTTTCAGTTGAATTAATTAGGACCCGTCTCAAAATCTACAACGCACATATTAAACTATGCATAGCAGAAAAGAAAAGGCTGCATTATTGACAGAAGTTTGAGAGCCACCTCCTAAATATCTTAAGAAGAGGGGAACTTATTATAAACTCAAAAAAGTCAAAGAATTATACCTCATATGATCTCGTATCTCAGAGATTATTATTTAGATCCTTTAAACGATGAAACCATTTCCCCTACATCCCCATGCCTGATGCACCTTATACCTGCCCGTTGTTTTTACACAATGTAGGCTTAAAGTAGGAGTTGGTCCACCTCGGAGATGGCAGCGGAGGTAGTAACAGGGGTGACTCGGACATTTCTATAAATGTAAGGTGGAAAAACAGGATGATTGTGTCTCAACACTGGTAGAAAAGCAGCTAAAAGAGAAAAAAAACAATTGAAAATATTTTTAGATGGGAAGAAGATATTTTTTTGGCATATTAAAAAATTTACTTAACAGAATTATGCAGCTTGATACAACAAAAAACTTTAAATGAAAACATGCTTTACCGAAATGGTTAAGTGATATAAATTCATAATGAAGCTAGTAATGGTGAACTAATTTAATTAAGACAAATATTTTGGTTATGCATTAATTTCTGAAGTCAGTTTTTGTTTTTTATTTATGTAGAATATGATTGACCAAAGAATTTGTCTATTTATGGTAAAGTTGGAGTGTCTAAGATATTAGATAAATTAAAGAAATAAAATGCAAAATAATTGTTTTACCTTTCTTGGAGAGGAAACTAAAGCGTTAAAGGAGCAGTTCATTTCCCCAAGAAATGAAAATCAAGTCATTATCTACACCCATTCATCTGTCCATCCATTCAAGCTGCTTGTTTTTGCAGTGTTCTAGGATGCTGTTGCAGGGTGCAGACAATCAGCCAAGGTTTTACCTCCGTGTTAATAGAATCAGAGGCGTCATTGGCTGCATTCACATTGTTGTTTAAAGTGACACAATTGATTTATTTCACAAAGAATAGATTTTTTTTTGCTTTGAAAAGGTGAAAAAAAATAATTTTTCGCATCTGATTTGAAAAAAATGTGCTCTTTACCCCATCCATACAGCAACACTGATGCACAGCAGAATATATCATTGGTATTTCAGTTCATTATGAAAGTAAAATAATAAGTTCATTATCTTCATTATGAAAGTGAATAAAATAACGCTGCAGATTTTCACTTGTTGACTAATTTCTGTGGTGGTTGGCTGATGGTTGATTCAAGAACTTTCCCATGTGTTTCATAAATTTGCAACTTCATTTCTCCTTCGATCCTCCATATTTGATTTAATTTACCACTCCTTAGGGAACATTGACGTGAGAGTGCTCAGTGGGAGAAAAGCCTGACTGTTCACACTGCTGTCACATCAGCATGAATCAGATCTGATGTAAGACCCAAAAGTGGCCCTAATCATATTTGAAAAGACCAGAACCCAGTGATTTTTGCTGCCTCAAAAAATAAAAAAATAGTTGTACATTTAACCTCCACTGCGAAACAACCTTAGTCCACAAAACTGTAACTGCCTCAAAAAGCAGCATTCTCTTAAACCACCGAGGAAGATGGGTATTTTTAAATTCTGGAACTGTCAGGGAGCGTCATTGGGTCTGCCACGTCATAAATCAAAAATTATTCCTTGGATCATTCTCAAATTTTATACCCACATTGACCTTAATCTGAGTAAGAAGTGGATTGTTTTGAGAATTTGAATATATAAATATATAATACTGACACTAGGGGGAGCTTAATCCCAAAAGTTTGAAGGCTGTAATTTCTCACCTTTTGGTCTGATTTAATCCAAATTTGGTGCATATGAATCGACTTGAGGAGATTTATCTTTCATATATCATATATTACTCTAATAGTTCATATTTTACTCACTAGGGGGAGTTTTTTTTTTCTTCTGAAAAGCACAGTTCTAAGGCCATAACTTCATAAACATTGGTCCAATTTAGTCCGAATATGGGGGGCTTTTTTTGATTTAAAATTTTTTTTTTTTTCATGTTTCATATGTTAGACTTCCAAACTTTATGATTTAGTTCAAATCTGGTGCATTTGAATCGACTTGAACGGATTTATCTATCCAGTTTTTATGGACATACTTTCACAATTAATAAGATCATTTGCGGAGTTGAATCGGGGCAATTGCTTGTACCACACAGGTGATTGATGACTTTCATATCCTTCCTGTCGGGGACGACAGCATAGGCCTAGCTTTGATATTTAATGTGACTCCACTAGTCTCCACAAGCACACAGCTTCAAGAGGGATTTTAAAAGTAGCTCTTTTTAGTTCACATAGGAAAACTGTGAAGATGCTGTCTCCTGCCATAAGCTTTCAGAGCAGATTTATGATAATGTAATAACTACAAGTAAGTAACATACGCCTTGAGAAGTTAAAGTTTGTAAATCGACACAAATTTCACCAAATTTGCTCACAATGATGCACATAATTTCTGCTCTCAACCATCAGTGTGAAGCTGACTTTCTGTCTGAGCTCTCCCACCTGTTCTGTTACTGTTAACCTGGATTCTGTTGGATTCACATGTGCTCGTCCTGGAGGGTAACCAAGCGTGTGTTCCTGCAGGCTGTGGAGCCATTTTAGGAGCTCGACTTCAGCGCTGATAGAGCGCGAGAAATGCAGCCTGTGAGCAGCACGCATGCCTTTTATCCAAGGACAACTGTGGCTCTCAGGCTCTACCGGGCCGGGGGTGATTCTCTCCTGTGAGAGAGACAGCCTGAGCAGATGCATGCCGATGTATGCCAGCCTCTGACTCGTCCTGGCATGTAATATATCTGAAATTACCTCTGCCGCTCACATTCAGAAGCATTTAAGTCCAAACGCATTTCAGCTAAATGGTTATTTAATCCAGCTGCAAGCTTTAAACTTTGATTCATGACACCATTGAATAGCTCTCAATCACCGTTCTTATGGTAAAGGCACAATTTAAAGAAGTGGAGATAAAAAACTTCCTCACATACTGAAATGTTGGAAAAGTAGGAAATCAGATGGAAATTAGATGTGTTTTTTTCTTCACATGCTTACATGCTAAATCAGAAAGATGCTATCTGCAGAGGACCCAGACACATGGGATCATAGCGCTGTCACTCAGTCATCATCATCTCGGTAAGAGGCTTTTCACGCTTCTTTCTTCTTATACTCCTCTGAGCTTTATCAACGCTCGCAGGGAGGGAGACGGAGGCATTTACAAGAGGCATTTACTAAAGGTATGATAGGAGTCTTTCACCCCGTTGGCCAATTTTAGCCATAATCTGATACTAAGATGCCGTTTTTCAGTTGAATTAATTAGGACCCGTCTCAAAATCAATGCACATATTAAACTATGCATAGCAGAAAAGAAAAGGCTGCATTATTGACAAAAGTTTGAGAGCCACCTCCTAAACATCTTAAGAAGAGGGGAACTTATTATAAACTCAAAAAAGTCAAAGAATTATACCTCATATGATCTTCTCAGAGATTATTATTTAGATCCTTTAAAAGATTAAACCATTTCCCCTACATCCCCATGCCTGATGCACCTTATACCTGCCCATTGTTTTTACACAATGTAGGCTTAAAGTAGGAGTTGGTCCACCTCGGAGATGGCAGCGGAGGTAGTAACAGGGGCGACTCGGACATTTCTATAAATGTAAGGTGGAAAGACGGGATGAGGGTGTCTCAACACTGGTAGACTTAAAAGCAGCTAATGGTTAGAGGCTAACTCTAAGGAGAAGAAAAACCAATTGAAAATATTTTTAGATGGGGAGGACAGCAGGGTCTCTATGAGCTCTTAACCTTCAGAGCAAAGAATGAGACCAGGTGCTAGAGCCTTTGTTCAAGAATATTAAGCCTGTGTTGCTCACAAAACCCCAACTTGCTATTTATTTGCTATTAATATTTCTTATACGGGCTTTCCCATACTGTTCTGCTAAGTGTACACTGAAAAAGCCGACTTCAGCTAAATTTACACGACACCTTTTCATGATTACCGTGAAAAAAACGCAGGGATTCGCTAAAACAACTGGAAACGCTGTAATATGTATGACAAACCAGCAGTTGGTGGTGTTACATTTTTAAAATCTACACCAAAGAAGAAGACCAACTAGGAAGTGTAGATGTTTTCTTTCTTCCTCTTTATTAAAGAATCTTGTTGATACAAACTGACCAAACAGTAAACAATCAAATGTAACAACAAATGAATTGAGTGAAAAGCATTATCGATATTTGTCACATGAGAAAGTTTCAATACTTTTTCAAAGCAGTGTACATTTTAAAAAATAATAACAGCATTAAATGCATGGTAAAATAGCCTACTTTTACAACATCACAAACTATTCATGTTGCAATTCACCATTCTATTCATAGCTAACGTCTGTCTGAGAATGGCTGACTTTGACTCAGAAATGTTTGTTCTCTCAGTAGATAGTCCCTCTTGTATCCTTGATGAGGTATCAGTCTGAGATGGATCCTCAAAGTGGGGTTAGATTCCCAAAGTACCCTCCTAAAATACCTGCTGCCTCATTTGGTCTGGGACAGAAAAGTAGCGCATGAGAAGGAGGGAGGATGAAGGACAGGCTAGAGGAGACGTAGCTGAAAAAGAGCAAAGTCACCGTGTGTCTTGACTTTCTCTCAGTGACCTCCGGATATTGGGTTCTCAAAGATGCTTAACTGGGTCTGAATTTTAGGTAAACACTTTCAGCTTGCGGTTGCAAACAGACAGAACTCTTGGTAGGATAAACCATACTCATGTGTCAGTCACTGAGACCAGAGCTCAAAAATAGATTCTCAGACAGCTACTGGTCCAAAGTCAGAGGTAAAGGGTCACGGGGTTCACAAAGACAGAGTTCCTACGAGCAAACTAATGACATGATTTCCAATGGACAGAATGAGACTTTCAGGGTATAGTTGTAAATGTTGCATTATCAGAGGAATAAACAAATAGAAATTCAAATATACCGGCACCTCCGGGAGGTTGTGACGTCGCAATCAAAACCATTACAACAACTTAAGGCAGTCACTATTCATGCTTCACAAAGTGCAAATTTCACCAATCATAATAGTTTGCCGCAAGTTCCACCATTAATAGCAGTCCCTCATATTTAACATGCAAGTTCCTGGAGGGACTGATATACACTAATTAGCCATAACATTATAACCACCAGCCAGTGAAGTCAATATATTACTGATTACCGCGTTAACATGGCGAATGTCAGTGATTGATATTAGACAGTAATAGACTATTTTGTCCTGAAGTTTATGTATTGTGTGTGACGTGAAGGAGGAAAATGGTGAGGCTTGATAATCTGACTTTGAAAAGGACCAAATTGTTATTCCTTATATAACTGGGGCAGAAAATCCCCAGAACTGCAGGTGATGTTGAGTGTAGCTGCCCTGTGGTGGTTAGCAGTTATCAAAATGGTTGAAGCGCCCCATGATTGTTGATCTGTAAGGGAGCAAAGGTCTTCTGTGTTGTCTGAAACCACGGAAGAGCTACTGTAGCACAAATTACTGAAAACGCTCATGGTAGTTCTGATAGAAGTGAGAACACAGTGACATCACAGAGCTGTTTAGGTGGCAGTTGGGGAACCTACACAACAACAGACTGGTGGCTTTAACAGTTTGTCTGAATTCCTACCAACTACTCATTATCCTTTTAGCTGTAGTTTTGAGGTAGCCTTATTTTAGTATCTGTATCTGTAGATGATTGGAATTAGCCGAGAACGTGTCTCCCAGTGAACATGATGAGGACTGGACAGGAACCAGACAAATACTGTTTGTCCAATCAACAATAACTTCAGTCTAATGGAAATACTGGATGATTTGGACTCCAGAGTCCGGTTTCACAACAGGAGACGGAGTCACATTATGGTACAGATGGCACAGAAGGATGGTTCTGATATGCACATTAAAAACAAGCATCATATAAATGGAATTTCGATTAAAACAGTGATTTTATTCATTATTAAGTGGAAAAAAGCGAGGGGGCAAAAAAACGAAAAGGAAAATAAACTCCCAAAACATACTCAGGTACCACATACAGATAACAGATTAAATATCGAAACCAAGGACGGTCATGGAGGCAGTTAGTTATTTTCAGCCATTATATAGTTATCACAAGAAAACAAGCCGCTGTCACTGATTGGTGGTCTCACATCTGTATTAACTGATTTAAAACTAAAAACATCCGTCTTTTCTCATGTTTTTTTGTTTCGTTTACCTTCCGTGTTATGCAGCCATGTGACTCAGAATAAACCCTTAATCAACATTGTGAAAACAACAAAAAATAAGACTTAATATCAACTAAGGAGTTTCTATTATTGATAAACGCAAAAGATTCTATCTCAGACAAGGTTTAACACAGGCAGGAACTGCTTTAGTAGCTGTTCTTTGACACGTCGCCATGGTGACACCGGAAGTTAATGTGTTTGGTTTTCTATTGCTGGAAAAAAGTTTTATGAAGTGTTATTAGGCATAAGTATAAATCAATTAGATTGCTTTTTCTTTGGGTAGGGTATATGTTAAGGTCATTATTAGGTAATTCTGTTGTTTTCAGCCACTGTTTCTCTTATATTTTTGGCACTGTGCTTAACTTTTGGTTCGGGATTGCGTGTCGCCATGCCAACGGCAATATTGTTGCTTTTTTCTCGTCGACAACGAGGAAATTCTCTTTTTAATCACGAGATAGAGGCCAAAAATAATTATCTCCCTCCATGGCCGTTCTCGGCTTCCATAATTAAATGATTCTCATCATCTTTCTGAAACAGGCAGTTGTCGGTAGCATCGTCTTGCAACGAGTAGATTTTACACAGATACCTGTCCCTCTTTTTAATCACTTCCTCTGTTGTCATACTACACAGGACTTTAATGTCCATTAGTCCCAAGATTTTACTTTGTTCCAGATAATGCAAAAAAATTCGGATTTTAGTACATGTCCAAATAATATGGGAATGGTTGGTGTCCATGTCAGCAAAATCCAAGGCCAAGAGCAATCTCGCACCCACTTTATTAGGTCTGGACTTTCCAGTTTGATTTGGATCAATCAATCAATCAATCAATCAATCAATCAATCAATCAATCAATCAATCAATCAATCAATATTTATATAGCGCCAATTCACAACAGCAGTTGTCTCAAGGTGCTTTCCAGAGCAGGTCTAGACCAAACTCTTTATATAATTATCTACAGGACCCAACAAATTCCTCCTTGAGCAGCACTTGGCGACAATGGCGAGAAAAAACTGCCCTTTAACGGGCAGAAACCTCGAGCAGATCCAAGACTCAGGGTGGATGGCCTACTGCCATGACCGGTCAGGGTTTGAAAAAAAGAGAATCATAAATCTCACTTGAAACCAAGATCCGGATCAAGCAGGTGGAATTTGGACTCTCCTTTGTAGCATGAGTAATCAAACTTCATTATCTCCATTAGCTATGTACATTAAGACTGTTTAATCTCCTCCATTAAAACTTAGATACACACTCTGTCTATCTGTGCAACGTATTTCCCATTCACTGGGATTAAACTTCACTGTTCCTGCAACAAATATTTATCAAAGTAAAAACAGGCAAAAATAGGTTTATCGGGGGATTAAGGTGATGATTGACATCTGCAGCTCAACTGCCTGGAACAGCGCCAGATTTTAAATGCTGTGGTGTGTCTGCCCACGCTCTCCACACGTCATGTAAATACAACCCTCTCCTCTGAAGCACCCTCATATTCCCACCCTCCACAGACACAGCCAATTATGCTATTCACCACCAAGTTCTGCCTTCGACAAAGACTGTCTTTCTATTAGAAGTCACTTAAGCACCGAGATGGAGGAGGGGAGTAGAGGGGGTCTTCTTCACACGCAAGGACACACTCCTAGTAGTTTGTACTAATGACTTTCCAAACACTTCCTCTTAATGTGAATGAGACAAAAAGACTTGTCCGTTCATTTCTTAATATAAACTTTGTAAGACTACGCAATAATATTGAAAAAGGTTTACTATTATTTTTTTATTATCAATACTAGAATTCACTCAGAGAGCGCTATCCTCTGCCGAGGCACAGCAGTACCCACGGTAGACATTAATGTGATTACAATCATTTAGATACCCTTATTTAGAATTTTTTTCTAATTAATGAATCCATTTAAATGATAAACCTCATCTGTTATAAAATCCTGGAGAATTGGGCTGGAGAGCTGACAGAGTTAGAGGTTTTAGGCTTTATAACACAGATGGTGTTGAGATGTTTTTTGAAAATGTCCTCAGATTAGGCACTGTGGATTGAACAGGGAGAGAGTTCCAGAGGGTGGGGGCTGAGACATTGAAGGCTCTATCTCCAAATACCGCGGTTTGGTGTGTAGGGTAGAGAGCGGACCCATGTCTGAGGACCACACCCTCCGGGACGGAGTACAGGAATGAAGGAGATCCGTTAGGTACTGTGGGTCAAGGGCGTGGAGGGATTTGCAGGTGAGGAGGACAATTTTATATTCAATGTTGTGAGACTTGATTGGGAGCCGGTTACGGATGTAGGTGAGGGTGATGTGCCGCAAGATCTTGGTGCGGATGACATATTGGAATCAGTCTAGAGCTTTGTTGGGAACACCAGACGAGACTCCAATCAAATATTACCACACCAAATGTCAACTAAATTGTTCCATTATTGGGAGCCATAAACTCCATAAATGCCCTACCTCTCAATGGTTCAGAACATTTTCTTATGAAGTCACGCCATGACGTCATGATGTAACCTTACCAAAATTTAGTCCAGTCTAAGGTTTGCCAAACAATTCCTCTAAGTAAAAATTCATATTTATCCATTCATTAGTTTTTGAGTTATTGCCAAATAGTACAAAAGTGCCGTATCTTGCAATGGCTAGGAAAAGGTTAATATGACATCATGAGTTCATGACAAAATGCCAGTCAAATTTACTCGCCTCTGGGATATGCTAAAGTTACCTGTAATTAAAATTTGTGCAAATGTGTCTGTAATATGTAATTCATAAGTTATTACAGAAAAATTCAAAAGGTTCTCTCTCGTAATTATTATGGCGTCATGTTGTGAGGTCATGACATAATATCAGCAAAGTTTAATCATCTATAGGGTATGGTATAACCTAACCCTGAGTAAAAGTTTATGTGAACCCGTCCATTAGATTTTTGTAATCTTGCTAACAAACAAACAAACAAACAGAGAAACCAAGGTAAAAACCTCTTTGGATTAGCTATCATTAGCTCTTTTGGCTCTGCAACCGAAATCCCAGTTTTAAAGCAGAGGATGTTGTCCTGACATATTCAACATCACTGACCTTGTTTTATAAAAACGTGTTTGGGACTTCAGTCGTTTCTATCACGCAAAGCGCCTCTGCTCTAGCTTTTGATCTTTGCTCCCTGTCTGTGAGTGCAGACGGCAACGGGACCAGGACACTGCAGGAGCACTGGCCTGACACCATCTGTGCAGCTCTGGCACTCCTCCATCCCATGATAACACTGACGTCACTGAGGCGGCAGCAATAGACAGGAGTGCATATGAAACACACACACACACACACGCACACACGCACACACACACAAAAACACACGCATACAATATACATATCTGAACTACATGTACATTACTGACAAATGACTGATTCTCTTACACAAACAGACGACTGGGGTTATTCTACATTAGTGATAGAAACAATATACATATTTAGAAGAAATCCTTTATTTATCACATACAGCCATACACAGTACAACATAGTGAAATTATTTCTCTGCATTCGACCCATCCCTGAGAGAGCAGTAGGCGGCCCCTTTGAAGTGCCCCTGTTTGATCCATAACATTATAACCACATGTCTAATATTGTGAAAGTCCTCCATTTTAGCACGCACTCCTCCAGCTTGCTGTGGTATTTGGTACCAAGATGCAGCAAATCCTGAAGGTCCTAATTTGAGGCCAAGTCAACACCTGGAACTGGTTTTTGTGTCCCTCAAACCATTCCTGAACCATGTTTGCAGGTTTGTCAGGCAGCATTATCCTGCTGGAAGAACTGACATTGGGGAGGACGGGTTCCACTTTGTCTGCAGCAATTTTTAGGTCAAGAATAAGTAAAATCTACATTTAGAATATTACTCAGAGTATGACACTGCCTCCCTTGACTTGACCACTTCCCATAGTACATCATTGTGCCATTTCTTCTGCTCGAAAGCGACACACACACACTGCAAAGCTGGCCGTCCACATGATGTAAAAGAAAACGTGATTCGTCAGATCAAGCCAACATCTTCCATTGCTCTTTGGGTTCAGTTCTGATGCTGAAGAGAACATAACTTTTTCTACAATTTGGACCACAGAAGTTCTTCTGTTGGATCACACAATACAGGCTAGCCTTTTGTGCATCAATGAGCCTTTGGTGGCCATGACCGTGTTGCCGTCGTGCCCAGTGGTCTAGCCATCACAATTTTGCCTTTATTACCTTTGCTTTTTACCTTTGTTTGTCTGTTTGTCAGCAAGATTACAGAACAAATATGGTTGGATTTGCATTAAATTACCTAGAGGTTGGTTTTGGCATAACCTAGAGATGATTAATTATCAGTGATGTTACGTTATGACTTGACCTCATGACATGAGGTCATAATAACCTTTTCGAAACATTTTCAAAATAGGGTAATTTTTTAACATACTATCTATGGTACATAAGGATATCAATTTTAATCCATATTCAGATGGGTCCAGTGCTGAGAAAAATAAATAAAGTGATCTAATTGATTTTGATCACAATAATGTATACCTTAGAAACTGTCATGCCTTGATGGAGGTTTGCAGTCTCGGAGTGCTTTCTAGTTTATGGTTATAATTTTATGGCTGATTTGTGTACATGTAATTGCAAGGGAGCTTTGACCCAGAGAAGATGCTACCCCTACGAGGAGTATATGACAACTTGATATACTACAAGGAGATACTGATTTTATTAAACGGATGTCATATTGGCTGGTAAACAAATCTGTAAGAGAAAGATTGTAATAATCGGTGGGAAGAATAGAGGTGGTAAATGTACATACACTATTCATTTATGTAGTAGTACAGCTAATTGTGTGAAAAAAAAAATAAAAATGATATTACATTATTACCTCCAGCATGAACGCTCTGCTTTCACCGGGGTTTATTTGTCTGTTTGTTAGCAGGGTCAGTCAAAAATGACATCATGGACGTTTATGAACCTTGGAGGGATGGCTTAGGATATGACAGGGAAGAACCCATTTCATTTTGGAGTTGGTCTGGATTAAGGCACAGAATTGTGTTTCATTTGGTTTATTATTGTGTAATACAGTATATGGTATTATTGTAGGAATTTCAACAGAAAGTGCAAAATACCAAAATGAAGAAGAAATGCATGCTTTTGCTAGACCAAAACATATCACACTTATACTTGTTATTCAAACAAAATAATTTTTGCATTATTTGAAAACATCTAAACCTTGTTTCTGATGTCAGTATACGCCAAAAAGCATCCCGCTAAAGCTATTCTTGAAACAACACTTCTTGCTTTAATCCCCTTCAGGTGTCATAATAAACACATATTTCTTTCATTATTTTACTCTCAATGGCTTTACTGTTTAAATGATCTTATGTGTAAATATTATACCATTTGCTTTTGCATGGAATTAAGCGGAAATGTCCCTTCCCCGTTTTACAGATTTATACAGTCTGTCTTTGGAGATGGGTGTAATCTATCCCAGTATTTCCCTCCGAGTCAGAGTGTGGGGTGAGTCATCTGCCTTACCATCGCTAGTATGACTCATCCTCCCATTATAGTCAGAAGACTTTCTTGGAGGGGCCTCCACCTTGACAAAAATACAATTCTGCGGGAAACGCTCAACTAGAGACCGTGAGTGTGAATGACACAAATGCATAGGTCAGGAGACATAAGGAGGACAGGTCAACATAGTTGTCTTACCATTAGGGCTGGGGGGCGATTATGACTTGAAATCATAATGATGATTATTTCAAAATTATGACTAACGACTGATTAGCATTTTACATGCTCTTGTGTTGTTTCCCTCCGGTACTCTGAATTCCTCCCACAGTCAAAAAACCCCCAGTACTTTATGCACCGAAGGTGAATAGGTGACCTTAAACCGCCCCGTAGGTAGTACCCCGCACAACCCTGAACATCATCAGTGGATACAGGAAACAAATAGAATATTTATTTTTACTCTCATTTTGTCCTTTTCTAAGTTGTCTGTAAAGTTTCCGAGCAGGACTGTATTTCAGAAACAGATCATGTCTTTGTAATGCTTCTCTTCCACGAAGTCTGACAGTATTTTTCTAGGCCTGTTCAGCCATTTCTGATGTGATCATCAGGGATTTATGGTGGTCAAGGCATCTGTTGGTTCCACTCATCATCAAGACAATCAAAGTACGGCTCCATCATCCTACCTGACCAGAGGTCAGAAGAGACTCCAATGATCATAACTCATTTTAGCTCAGCAGATACTTTCTCACCACGTATCTTCTACATGTTGGGCACGGACGTTTTAGGAAAAGTTCTGTCACTATCGCTGCATCTTTTGATTATTTTAATGAGATGTTAACCCAATATCTAGCTTTGCGGTCCATATTATGTTACATGTAATATGCACTGAAGTCTGTTATTCCTTCCATCTTGTTGGTTGCTCCTCTTTTAGCAACAGGAGGAAGCCCTTTGGAATTTGCAAGTATCTCAATCCTTACCGGCAAGTTCCCTTTTTTTTGTTTTTTTTGAGCAATGTATTCTTTACATTCAGCTGCGGGATTGTTTTTGCAGGGATTTAACAAATTGGGGGTGTCACCTTTGGGCTCTTTGATAATTTTTACGCAGTGTTTTCATTTGGCTTTGGGTTTCTCAGGGTTTCCTTCTCTGAAGTTCATGTGCACAGGCATCTGGGAAGGTATTTATTGAATTGATCAATCAGAGGTTCTAAACATTGATTTTCATTTATCTTTGATCAATTGCACATTTGTCTTAATCACAGCCATGGTTTTTACCAGAGCTTTGATTAGTTTCAGCTTATGAGTGAATATTATCTTATTTGTTCTGGATTCATTCTGTTCTTTTAAGTTCAGGGACCAACTTAAACCAAACCAGATGCATCAGAAAGTATGACATGGATATTATTATGTTAGGGTGTTTCAGTTGATATATGTGTTTATCTGACCATAGTTAGACATCATAATATCAGATCACATGAAACTTGAGTCCTTAAATGCATTTGCACTGATCATTCATAACATTATGACCACCGACTGTTTAAGTCTGAATACATTGATTAACTCATTACAATTGCACCTGTCAGTGGGTGAGTTATATTACATAGGAAGTTAACATTTAGTCATGAAGTTAATGTGTTGGAACAGGACATATGGACCAACGCCAATGAATCTGGGAGATTTTTAAAGGGGCCATATTGAGGGGCACGTCAGAATCTTAACTGACCCACTGAGCAATGGAACAAAGGGGCCTGGGTTATGCATCCGGTTGTACGATGCAAATGCACCGGCACATTGCTTTTTTGACTTAACAGGTCTTTCACTATGTAAAAATAGGTTTCACTATCAGTCAAATCTGTAGCTAAATCCAAATTATTAAGCATGGCGGCCGGCTGTTACATGATACATTGTTTTCCATGAACCCACAAACCTTGGCATTTTGGAGAGGGGCACCAAATTACATCTCTTAGGTATTTTTGGAGCAATTGACTGACAGTTTCCTTTTAATCAAATATAAGGAGTCATTCAATTCATTATGTTGGTTCCCAGTAGTCCCTTTTTAAAAACATTTCAAAACCCTTTATAGTTTCATTGTTTATGTAACCTACTTAGCCCCAAAGGTTTCTCAGCGCAAACTGTCACAAATGTCCAAAGCTTTTGGAAATTTGTGCTTGGTGAGTTTGTCTATGAGTTGCAACATGTGAAGTTGCTCATGAAAGAGTGGGAACATGGAAGTCCCCTAAGCACCCTTAAAGGAGCAGCTCATCCAAAAACCAAAACTCACTCATCGTCTCCTAGCCTCCCTGCCAATGTAGTGTCGGGTGAAGTGCACTCTCTGGAGCTTTACAATGAAACACACAACTGAACAATTACCAAAGAAGATGGAAACTTGCTTGAGAAGTTAAAGAAACAGTCCATAGTAAAGATGGCTTTCACAATGTAATACAGGTTTCTGAATGTCCTTAGATCCCAATCCAATTTGAAATATTATTTTCACCATTTAAATGGGGAAATCCCCAGGTAGAACATATGCAACATTTCTGAATGTCCTGTGAACCTAAAAACTGTGTAGCAACCAGGTGACATTCCCCACAACTACCCAGAGGTGTCACAGTCAGTAAAAGGATTCCCGAACTTTCGGACATTTACCCTGACAGAAACAGAGTGACAGACAGGTTTCAAACTGAAGGACATGTATAATATTGTCTGTTACTCTATCAGATACAGAAATGTCAGATTCAATTTTCAAGTTGTAATCATCACACACAAACCAACTCCAGGCTGTAATCAGGAGCCAGGGAACTAGTATTTGTCATGCATGCAGGAATATGATGAGTACCGGCGATACTCCATGTTTGGCGCCATCTCCCAAATATGATAAAAACAGGCATGAGCCTCACCACAGCGATGGTGGGGGTGCATATAAACACAGTTATTACTAACAAAGAAAGAGTCAAGGTTTCCCATTTTCAGTGCACACATTTTAAATCTGGGTTGCTCGTAGCTGAAGGACAAAACCATAGCCAAGGTGAGACTTCATGTTAATATGATCAATCATGTGTATCAAAATATCACAGAATTAACATAGATATTGCCAGTTTTCCCCGGCGAAATGTCTTTTTTAGTGTCACGCTGACCATTCACAGAAAAGATGAAGCTGTCGCTCATTGAGGCCGGTGGGTTTTCACAGTTCCTGTGCCTGATTCCTGTTAAGAAAAATAACAGGTCAGAGCATAGCAAGTGTGAAAAGTTTTCTTCTTCAGGTCACCCTGTCCTTCAGACTGCAAGATAGACTGATCCTTGTTAGGTCGTAAGTGTGTGTCTGCGTATGTAGAAGAAATCTATTCTCGGATTAGGTCTCAAAGGTTGTGGCAAAGTAGTGAAAAAAGGAGAGGGAGAAGGTGTCAGGGGTGATGCAGAGCCTCTCCCTAATGCCTCATTGGAGGATCCATTAAGGCCCAGTAAAGTGATGACTGGAGGCATTGTGGAGGAGGGTTAACCCTCTGGAATCTGAGGCCAATTCGGCATTAAACCTAATCCTAAACCTTTATATACCTCATCAAATAATGCATAACATCACCTCTATGACTGTTTTAGTTTGGTGGACCCGATACACCAGGGATAACACAAGTGTGACCTTAGGATCCAAAGGTTTAACTTTGGAGGGAAGGTTAATGATATTGACCAGTGCATCATCTCCTTAGCTTTGATTGTGTTTCCTGTTTTGGGCATAGGTCTCGGTTTCACAAGACTTCTAGCTTGCCGTCTCTTCCTTTTGCCCTTTATCCTTTGTTCCTCTCTCGCTCCCTGAAAGTCTGTGCTTGTGCGTGTTAAGCAACCCTGAACACAGGGGATGGTGTCAGAAAGGACTTGTAAAACTGTCATGTTGGGAATGGACGGTGGTCGGCCCTCGAGGAGAGCGACTGGAGCCATGAGAAAGGTCATGTTTTATGGGCCCTTCTTTTAACCCCTCCAAATAGAGGTGATTATTGAGGGGGCGCTGACCCATTGTCCCCGAACAGATCCCTGTGTTCCCTCTCAGCCTGATTTTCCCATAATAGTTGCTGTGACCGAATGAATATCGGCATCCATGGCCCTCACTGTTGCAATGTTTTGTGAAAAGGGTCCATGCTGCACCTGTTCTGTATCAGATATGGGTGAACGCAGGAACTGATATCAGGGAATCAGTGAGTTGAGACAACTGCTATTATCCTGTCTGGACATTTGGACAGCAATCAGAAATGTTTCACATCGCAACAGGAAATTTGAGCCAGTGTTTTCCTTTTATGAAGAGTTCCGAATTTTCAATTCAGGTTTCTTCTGCGATATATAAAAAAATTACTTTTTTGGAAATGACATGCACAGAAAATGTAGGAAATACATCTTGTATTTATTTTTTATCAATATTACATTATGATTTATCATTAATGAGTCAAAAAAAATTAATTAAATTTTTTTTTTTTTTATGCTTTTCATTTTAAAGGAAAGTGCTTAACTTGGTAACTTAGGCTAATTAACTTCAAACAGTAGAAACAACACGAGAGGATCTCAATGCAGTTTATACACAAATAAACACTAGTGTACAAGTAAATGAATAGTAATTAATAAATAAATTAAATTAATTAATTAATAAATCTACTCAAATATATCACATTAATATGCTTATTTTAACATGTTTATGCTCAGCAGCTACATACATTGGATGAATGGATGGAATGGATGGATATCGAACTGAAAATAAGATATTTGTGCTAAAAAGTTTAAATTTGTTTCTTATTATTTTTCAGAACTTAATGCCAAGATGATCAACAGATTTAAACTTGAAAAATAATTTGTGGACTCATGAGCAAAATATGTGTTTCTAACCCTCATTAGTCATATTCTGTAAAAGAAGGATGGGTTTGGAGTTCAAGCTTGAGGAGGGATGGAATGGAGGAAGTTCATGTCATTGGGGTAAAACAATACAGTTTCTGGACTTTCGCTCTGAACCAGATCTGAACCACTGTGCACCAGGATCTACAGAGTAGCACTTCTTTCTTCACCCCAGTCTCATTGTTGGAATCCTCATCTGTCAGCAGCTTCTCAGCTCACCATCTGGCCTTTCTATCACATTCAGGGTGTAATCCCACAATGGCAGCCTTTGGCCAGTGTTAGTACAGCAGGCAGTATTTTCACATAGGTCACACACATTACAGTGGTGCTTGGTAATCAGTGGCTGATTTACTGCTCTGCGTTGGCATCCAGAGAACTGGAAAGCATAGCAGAACCAGACATGTGGTGAGAAACCATGGGACTGAAGTCAGACATTGATATGCTTGTACTCATCTATGTCATAAAAAAGCAAAGGTAATGGAGATTTGGTCGTGTACTGAAAATTTCCATTCAACCCAGCCACTAAGGGGTCACAAGTCAGTTTTGTTTTAGTGCCGGTCCCAAGCCCGGATAAATGGGGAGGGTTGTATCAGGAACGGCATCTGACCTGTGGAACACGAAACTGATTTCTAAACCGGATCGGTCGGTGCCCGGGGTAACAACGACCGCCGCTGGCAATGTTAACCAGCAGGATATCAGCAGAAACGATGCAACTGTTGGTCGAAGAAAAATAAGAAAAGGGAGAATGGGAAGAAATGCCAGGAAACCGCAACAGATGAGGAAAGGCAGCAGTGTAGGGGTAAGAGTAGGAACCTTAAATGTTGGCACAATGGCAGGAAAATGTAAAGAGCTAGCTGATATTATGGAGAGAAGGAAATGTTGGATATACTATGTTTACAAGAGACCAGGTGGAAAGGCAGCAAGGCTATTAGCATAAGAGGAAGATACAAACTGTTCTATCATGGAGTTGATGGAAGGAGAAATGGGGTAGGGGTTATTCTGAGGGAGGAGTATGTGAAAAGTGTTCTGGAGGTGTAGAGATCGTCAGACAGAGTGATGAGTATGAAGTTAGAAATTGGTGGTGTAATGATTAATGTTGTCAGTGCTTATGCCCACAAGTTGGTTGTGAGTTGAAAGAGAAAGAGCATTTCTAGAGTGAGTTGGATTGAGTGTTGGCGAGTGTCCCCAGGAGTGAGAAAGTAGTGGTTGGAGCAGACTTCATTGGTCATGTTGGAGATGGGAAAAGACGAGATGGGGAAGTGAAAGGTTTGCATGCTGTTAAGGACGGGAACATGGAAGGACAGATGGTTATAGATTCTGAGAAAAGAATGGAACTGGCTGTGGTGACCACGTATTTCAAGAAGGGGAGGATTACAGTGTGACATTAAGAGCCGAGTTAGGAGAACACAGATAGACTACATCTTATACAGAAGATGCAAGCTGAAATACAAGTGAGACTGCAAGGTTGTGACAGGGGAGACCATAGCCATACACAGTATAGAATGGTAGTATGTAGGATGACTCTGATGGTACAAAGGAACTAAAGAGCAAATGTATAGCAGAATGTCAAATGGTGGAAGTTGAGGAAGGAAGGCTGCGGTGGTAAGTACTTGGGGTCAACTGTTCAGAGCAACGGTGCAGGCAGGATGGAGGGGGTGGCGAAAAGTGTCAAAAGTTATCTGTGACAGAAGAGTAGTGGCAAGAGTAAAGGGAAAGGTTTACAAAACGGTTGTGAGAACAGCCTTCTGTATAGCTTGGCGACCACAAAACAGGAGGCAGAGCTGGACGTGGTAGAGTTGAAGATGTTACGATTTTGTTTAGGAGTGACGAGGATGGTCAGGATTAGAAACGAGCACATCAGAGGGACAGCCCAGGTTAGAGGTCTTGGAGACAAAGCCAGAGAGGCCAGATTGAGATGGTTTGGACGCGTGGAAAAGAGGGATAGTGGTTATATTGGCAGAAAGATGCTGAAGATTGGAGCTGCCAGGAAGGAGAAAAAAGGGAAGACCAAAGAGGGGTTTTCTGTATGTGGTGAAAGAGGGCATACAGTTGGTTGGTGTGACAAAGGAAGATAAAGCTGAAAGAAGAAGAAGAAAACTGAAGACTTCCATTTGAATACAGCTTTCATTTGACGTATCTTTTATTGTTGGTCTTTTTGGAATGAAGTTCCGTCAGGGGGCATCGGTTCATAGAGGAGGGCGGAACTCCTCTGCCTCTATGACAAGGATTTTCTACATTTGTTGTAAGAACAGGTTGTTGGTCCTGAATAAAAGCCTTTTATAGTTAAAGAAAGCTTTAATTTCTAATTTATTTAAATTAAATCTTTCCATCCACTGCGTACTGTATGTTAACAGTGCAAAAATATTAAGGCATCCACCGTTTTAATAATAATAATAATAATACATTTAATTTATAATGCACTTTACATTTTGGATCAAATCTCAAAGTGCTACAAAGCAAAAGCAGATAAAAGCATCAATAAAAAATTAAATAATAACTATATAAACACCTAACCAAAAAGCAGCAATGTTAATTAAATGTATAGGTTCTGCTAAAAAGGAAAGTTTTAAGTCCTTTTTTAAATGTGTCAGTCGTCTGTGGAGCCCTCAGATGGTATGGGAAGGCATTCCACAGACGAGGGGCAGCAGAACAGAAGGCCCGATCACCCATGGTGCTGAGCTTAGTCCGGGGAAGGAGGAGGCGGTATGAGTTTTCAATTATACTCCATGCTCATTTAGTTGCTGATTGTTGAAATGTGTTTTTTTTTTTTGTAATTTGTTATCCTGGGCTCTTAGTAGAGCTTCCTCCAGTGAATCGGGTATAATAGATATACCATCACAAGATTATACCATTAACAGGTAAAGTGAGTAACATTGATTATCTTGTTAACATGGCACCTGTTTGTAGGCGAGATATTAGGCAAGACAATAAACAGTTTGTCTTGAAGTTGGTGTTTTGGAAGAGGAAAAATAGAGAAACATACAGCACTGATGGATGTTTAGGGAAAAATTATGGTAAAATGTTAATGGCTAATCGACCGGCTCAGGAAAGTGCAGGTCCAGTTTGGTGTTCCTGGTTAGCCATTAGCACTTACCAAAGTGGTCTGAGGAAGGACAAATAGTGGCACCAAAAGCTCATTGATGAGCATAGGGAGTTATGGCTGATCCCACACAAGCGGTACTGTAGCATTAATTGCTGAAAAAGTTGATACTGGTTCTGATAGAAAGGTGTCAGAACACACAGTGAGATCACAGAGCTGTTTGGTGCCAAAAAGGGCGGCCTTCAGAACATTATGGCTGATTGGTGAACGATTCTAAGTGATCAGCGAGCCTTTATGTAGTGTTTGTCAGAAATGTGGGAGATGCTCCTAACACCAACAATCCTACAGAATATTTAGACAAAACTCAGATGACTGACTGAGATGATTAATTTGTCCTTAAATAATATGATTAATAAGATAAAACAGTGAAACAATCTATTCATTCCAAATCTATATGAATAAAAGACCCTTGTATTGATATTTTTTGTTGTGGAAAGTCTAGTGAGTGTTTTAAGAGTTTCTCTCAGCCAGTTGATTCCAATTGCTGAAGCCTACTCCAGGCTTGGAGCTGGGAAACAATAACAGGAAGTGTGGTGTCTATTATTACCTCCTCACTGTTTCTGGGGTCGCCTTCAGTGAAGGAAGAGAAGAGCTGAGTGGTCAAAGAGAAAAATCCACAGGCATAAAACGATTACATGATAGAGGGATCAGTTTTTATTCTTGGACTGGCACCCATATCAATGTAGTTGTAGAATAATGGATGCTAATGTGACAATTTGTCCGTGATTGTGGAAGCATTCTGGGATGTCCTATTCAAAAGTGTATGGGTTGCTGTATCAATGACACTATGGGATTGCATTTAAACAACACAGTTTCCCAAACCTGATGCTACTGAAGTCCTATCTAATGGGGTAATTTCTGTTTCCTGTTGGGGATAAGCCATTTATTCATTGCTAATCTGACAATGACAGACTGAAAAACTTATGTTTACCCTCCTCAAATTAAACTTAATTCAGATTATTAAGAGTAAGGATTCCTCCATACCAGCTAGATCCAAAACCTCTGGAAGTAAATGTATAATAAAGTTTTTGCAGTACTGTCCACTAAAAATAAATATTCTGCCTCGGCGAACCTTAGTTAATGTTGTTACACTTGTCCAGCATTCCACTGACAGTGGCTCGGTCGGTGAGATATGTTAGGCAGCAAGGGAACATTTTGCCCTGAACTTTATTTGTTGAAACCAGCTAACCGGTTGAGAAGTTTCGTAAGCCCCTCCCATCAGGCTCTATACCCAAAATTGTGACCATTGACATGAGGAATATAACATCCTCCACCTCAGTGTGCTCCTGTGTTTCACATCAAATACTCCTGTGTTGCATCCCAAATGTAGTATAAGTATATTTACATGTGTGAGGTTTGATGAACACACTTTGCACTCAGAATTGAGCTCAATCTGTAAAATATTTTCTGGCTTTTCCACTTCAACAAAAATGACCTTTTAAAGCGCTGCACTTGACATCTGGAATAAAATTATATTTTTATGTTACCCTGTAGTTCTCCTCGCATTTGCATATGCTTGAAACGTTTCTCAAGCCCCTTCCCTTCTTCTATATTGCAATATATATTGAATTTCCTGCAAAAAACAACTCTTGATTTGTTTGAGTCGGTTCTTATGGATATGTGTCGCAACACAGGGTGCATCAGAAAGTTGTTTTATCGGACAAACAAGGCCTAAAACATATTAGGCAGGTGGTTTTAATGTTATGGCTGATTGGTGTATTTGTTTATCTCATTTCCTGGCTTTGAAACTAAGACTGATCATAGTCCTAAAGTTAACTGGTTATCCAGACTTGCCAACATAAGCTGCTTATTTTATGGCTTATTTGTTTTTCTACTTCCTCTTCTTGGTTTTGAAAGAGGAGAAAATCCAATATTAACCTGGAAAACAAACCGTTGTTACAAATAAATGCACATCCTTTCAGCGGGTTGAGAATACTTGTCCTGATAAGCCTGCCACGTCTAGTTGCTACTGCTAAGTGTTTATGGATAATCTGTTGTAGCATTAATCAGTTTAAATCCTCTTCAGTGCAGAATCAACTAAACAACTGTTTAATTCAGGTTTACGGTATGCGATTACCTCAAACTGACTCAAAATTAACTGCAATTTGCATTTCTTGAAGTTCCTTGGAAACGCACAATGTCTCTGGGAAGGGACGGCAATAGTTGAAATAAAACCTGATTTAAAGTTAATGGACTAAAACCTGCATTCCCACCCGCACGCGCTTTCAAGAGGTACGAGATTAACATTAAAGTAGGACAGTGGCTACCTTGCAAGGTGCAAGAACATTCACACATTCGCTCACAAAGTCATCAGGAGCAACTTGGATCTCAGTAACTTGCTCAAAGGCACTTTGACATGTAGACAACTGGGCCAAGGATGGAACCGCTGGCCTTCAGATTAGGCAAACTACTGTCCACCTTTCTCGCTCTAGACATGTCCCATCTCCTTCGTCTCCTCCCCCCGTCTGTGTGCACACAGTCAGTTACTTTCGATCTCTGCCGCTAATCTACATGTTGTCGTAGTTTATTTTTCTCAGAAGTCGTTCCACTCTCCGGATCTTCGCTCAGCATGAAGCCTCCGCTTAAGTGATGATGAGGGAGGAGGAGGAAACATCAGTGATGAGTCAGGAACAGGAAGAGAACTGGGCTGGGAAACACATTGGACTCACTGGGGAGTCCCCCAGCTTTCTCTCGAAGCTCTGTGTCTTAATGACTTTGGCCTTTTTAAACCTTTCAATAAGGAAGATATTTTACCGGAAGGATGATCCTTACAACATTGCTGGGGGTGGTTCTGGTGTCTTTATTTAGGAAAAGCGACCTCGTGCTGCGTCTCAACCTTCTATTAGTATAAAATGACTATATTTAAAGGTGTAGAGTGAGAATTTTAACAGAGTAGTGCTGTCCGAAAGTGAACACTGCTTCACACTTAAAGGCAGATCATGTCGGAAACATTTGACTATTACTTGAATAAAAATGAATATAAAATTATATTATTTTTATATTTTATGCAGTTTTTCTCCATCAAAATAATTGCCTTCTTGGCCACCAGTTTCACATGCATGGAAGTATTTTAAACCCTGCCGTGTAGCAGTGGGCCGCCCCTAACCAAATTTGTGCCCTAAGCGGACACATATACATTTTTGTTAGTGTTTCAACATAAGTCACATACTTTAATTTAAGTCACTTCAACCTCAAATCAATATATTATGGCCACATACAGAAATTAAATAACAGAATCAGAAATAGCAAATGTAACCTATAAAATATCTAAATATAAAAGTATATATAATCCAGCCGTTTTTGTTTTGTTCACTTATAATAATAAGCTATTATTTACGACAAACCATGGTTTTTATCCCAACAATAATTCATTTAATATATCATCATTGTTATCCACAAAATATATAACAATAAAATAATAATATCCATGTTAATTTGATAACCTTTTTTTTTTTTTTTTTATTGTTTGAGTTTTCTATAAACCTATCAACTGATTTTGATTAAAATCAAGACAGACCCAATTACAGGCAAATATAAAATGATATTGACCATAAATTTCAACACGTTAACTGAGATGAATGAATGACAATAAACCAGTCTAACTGAATGAACCTGAGATGAATTATGCAAATAATTCAACTTTTAACATACCTGCAGGTGAAACTCTCCATCTCTTTCTACTCGCGCTCTGCCTCTGCCTCAAGCGCCACGCCTTCTGTGCCCGTGGTCCCATGATTCAAATTTTATTAACACTATATGTGACTGCCACACATTTCCACAGGCTTGATTTCCTCAGCAGGTACGTAGACTGTGTTTAACCCATAAGCCATTATGAGTACGCCATCCAGTACTCCTTCTCTCACACTCACATTGGTAATCATTTTTAGCAGCTTAAGCTCAGAAGGGTGGAGCGGTATCTCACAATCGGAAGATCGGGCATTCGATCCCGGCCCATGATGCTTCAAACCAGGTGGTCTTTGAGTAAGATCCTCTAACTCCGATTGTTACCTGGTTCTTCACAGGGGCCGCCCACTGCTCCTCTTGGGCTGGAAATGCAGATAACTTATTTCACCATGTTGTACTAATTAATAAAGCATATTTCATTGTTATAATTTCTGTCACAAAAACAATTGTGGCGGTAATGAGCTCAGGAATTGCCACAGACCTATTAATCGCAGGAGCAATAGCTCCATTGACTTTGGGAGTTTATTGTTCAGTGACAAGATTGCTTTCTGCTGCTTCAAGATGCAATCTGACAAAACATCATTTTTTATAGGTGCTAAGTCAGTACAAGGAAAGTGGGTGCAGGGTGTGACAGGGATAGACTCGCTCTTTGCACCAATATGGCTGCAGAAGATGGAGCCCTTGAATTCTCAGTATTTTAAGAAGATTAAGGGTTGTTTTGTTCAACTCTCTCTCTCTGGGATCATGTTATTAGCCTAGGATAAAACACATGCTACCCATGAAGATTCAACTGAATGGTTCTTACAGCGGATGTGTAAACTCACTGTTTGTGCTCTCTCCAGTACTTCCTTCTCTCTTCTTCTTCCCTCACCCTGTGTTCTCTACCCCTGACATAATCCCAACAGAAATGGCTCACATCCCCTCACTAAGAAGGGTAAGACAAGATGTGGGGCCGTGTCGCTCCGAGTCTGCCAGGCATTAATCCGGCTGGCAGAGTCTGTTCTTTAGCCTCTTTGAGGTAAACGTTTTTGCGCGCTTTTTTGACGAGACAATGTGGATCTGATTCAGCAACCAGAGAGGTGCACAGAACACCACAGATCTGTGTGAGCGAGCCTGTTTGACTGTTAGACTTTCATCCTGCTCAGCACAGCATGAGTCCTGGATTCAGGCATCTCTTTTTTTCTCAGGTGTCTGTTGTGTAGCTCTCGTGGCTTCTCGGTTTTCCCACCTTCTCATCCCTGGAGGTGCGCTGTTGTTTGAATGTGGGTATTTTTAGAACATTAATGAATTGAGTTTAGCTGTAAAATGGCTTCCATGGGAGGTTACACGCTGGTCATTTGAAATCAGGGTGAAGTAAGTGATCTGGAATGATGGAAATAGCTATATTTTGAGGGCCAAGTCATCTCAAGCTAATCTACTGGTACCAGAACGGCCAATAATATGGAAGCAAGATTGGGGAACCGGGCTCTCCATTTTTTACTGTGTCTCCTTCATCTTCTGTTGTCACACATGGCCCGAAGGCATAGTCTGCCAAATCCAAGGACATAAATATCCTCCACCATGAAAACACCTCTCTTCCTGTCTAATGTTACCTGTGAGTGTTAAACAATAGTGTCCATAAAGTGTCGTCACTCCCCGTTGAGTTTTAGCAGCCTCCAAAAAATTGTTCCCCATTTTGATGCAAAATTTGCAGGAATTCCATCAGCTCTGTACTCCTTTCTAAAACAATTTATTCTAAAAACAAGTTAATTGCATTTACTTTAAATATGCTCTGTTCATTCAGTTTCTTAAGAAAATATATATCTTGTTTCTCCTGCATATATTTTTGGTCTGACGTTGATGTGTGATTTGTGTGTCGCGACATTGAGAAAAGCTGTCAGACTAGTTTTTTTTTTTTTATAGAAACAGGGTCCCCCTTATGTACATTAGAACTCAATGGGAATATAGAGTACTGCAGGGGCTACCTGAGTTTTTTTTTAAAAACGTTAATTTAAAAAATTTCACTAACGCATATTAGTGAATATATTTATGTTGTTATATTATATAATATGTATTTTAGTTGAAAAATAATTCAATTAAAATACATATTATATAATATAACAACATAAATATATTCCAACAGGAAAATGCAAATGTCCAATAAAGAAATTACAGTATTCCAACGCAGAATGCAATTATTCAAGGTGCAGTAAGTGAAATTTAGTGGCATCTAGTGTTCCAGATTACAACCTATATTGCATTTTTTGCCTACTGTTAATCAGTATAGGGTACCGGCCATAACTACGGATGGAAACATCGCTGTGGCGACCCTGAAAGGGAAAACGATGAAGAAAGAAGTAGTAATCCATACTTGCATTGAGAATTGCCTGGTTGCCATTGTTCTGTTAGTTAGTTTTTTCCAAAAAACCTTTTATGAACTGTTACTGTAACTCGTAGCAGCATGGTCCCGATCAATCTGGACATTTGAGGTCAACTTTGCGCATATCCTGTAAAAGCTGTCAGACTAGATTTAATGGTCCGAAACTGCCCTCTGAGGGGCGGACCAACGTCTTAGCCTCGTATTGATTTGGACCTGACTCACACGGGCACGCCTACTCACTGCTCCTCACCAGGACATTCTGTGATTGCGTGACTTTCTTGGAACTTTCTAAGACTTTATGTTGGAGAGGATCTCGGGTTAAGGAAGAGATAATTAAAGTGAATCTTGGAATGGTTTGGGATTCTGGATCTCCAATATAATGAAAACTAATCATTGGCCCATCAAAATAGAACTGTTTAATAAGACCAACTCATCATGTGTATATTGTATATTGGGGATGGTTGCATGCTGTGGCTTCCTGTAATTTACAGGAGAATCTACGGTTATTTGCAAACAATCTATGAAGCACCAAAAAGATTCTCAAACTGTAAAAGAACAGAAGTATCACTTACTTTGATCCGGACCAAGACTACTTTTTTCTGCTGTACCGTAGTCTCACTGTTTGATCCAGCCCTTGGTCCTGCAGAGGTTTCAAACTGAAAGTACTTCTGAAAGTAAAACTGAAAGTTTTGAAAGTACTTTCCAATCGCCTAGGTTTAGTTATATTTGCATTGGAGGAGATGTGCGTCCTCCGAATTGTGTCTGTCTGATTCAAGCTCTGGTGTAGTAGGAATATTGTTCAGTATCATCAGCTCACTGGTGCAAATGGAAAGAACATTTTACCGTTAGACCTCAGTGGATTAACTTTGAAACTCGTAAGTTTTGGTGGTTTAGATTTAGAGTCTAATTTTTTATTTTAACTACATGAGTTGCAAAGTGTTTTCAAAGTCTCTTCAAAGTCAAAGCCAGATACTTGCAGATAAAAGGGTCACTTTGAATGTTCTTAACTTGATTAAACTCTGCATCATGACATGATGAATATTTCTGCGTGCACGCATCGTTTGGTACTCTAGTCAAATTGAAAGAGTACGGCTCTCCTCGTCAAGATGGGGCTGCGTTATTAGTTCAGATGTTGAAATGATTGAGAGCACCAGCAGTGCTTTCTAGCACAGCTCCTTGTTGATACAGTTGACTGAATGTATGCAGAGTCCTTTTCTGCCTCAGGAGATTCAATAATCTGGTGGGTCAAATGTTAAAGGGCAGCACAATAATTCTACTCATTTAAAACAGAAGAGGAGTCCTCCGGTCAATCGAAAAACCTTTCTCCTTTGTTAACCTGCCACTGTGACAGCAGACCCTCAGCCTCCCTCAGGGGTTACTCTAAACAACTGGCTGTGATTGAAAGAAAAGCGATGGACGAGGGAGACGGGGGAGGTCGGGGGGAGTTGGAGGATGTGTGAGGTGTTTTTCAATCCAGGTGCAGTGAAGCATAGCGTCCACTCTAAGCCGCCTGAAAGCCTCATTGGTCACCGTTTACACCTGAAAACCATCTGCCGGTGGTCATTTATCAACCTATGAGCTTACCTATCAGCCATTACATTAAAACCACCCACCTAATATTGTGTAGATTCTTCATCATGTAGAATATGTTATAGAAGAGGATGTACTGACATCCATAATTATTTTAAGCCGCTGGAAAGCTGAATGAGGGTCAAATGTGACACTAAGATTCCTGGCATATGGCTTGACTTGTGGAGCAAGTGAACCGATATATTTTAGAATGTCTAATGATGTATTTTCTGAGTCTGTAATGAGAAGCTCTGTTTTGCGATAAAGTAACATCCAATCCTTTAAGGTGGCTTAGCAGTTTGTATAATGTGTTCCATCGTTTATACGACTGCAACTGAGTGAAACAGCAGGCCTCTGCATTTGTATTTCATGTGTGTTTGTTTGGAGTCTTTTCATTGTCATTGGATTTTAGATGGAATATTAGGAACTGTGTAAACCCAGTTACTGTCACGCCAGGGAACCTGAAGTCAGCCTGTCGTCAGCAACATCCAAATACATTTTCACAGGATCGTTATTAAGAAAGGTAATATTATTATTATCTGTGATAATCAGTCTGTCAGAAAGTATTTGGTCCACAGACTCTTAAGGGAGACTATGATGGAAGGGAGTCTGTCCCCTTGGAGTCTGGATACTGGTGATTGTGGCTGAGGACTCTGCTGAGACTGATGAATTTTGATGCTGATGGATCTGTGAAGGACTGGTTGGAGATGGGGGGGATTTTTTCCTTTGGTGTTGCTGATATTATGGGTTTTGTCTTTGGATGGTTTAGGATTTACAGTGATAAAAATCATACAAAATTTGTTGGCAACATGAAGGCTAACTGAAATGAAAGTTTATTCAATGCTGCACTTGCTGCTATTTTTTAGCCCTATTTCCATTGGCGTCAAAGATGTGATGAGGGTGGATCTAAAGGAGGATAGATGATAAAGGAGGATAGATGATAAAGGAGGATAGATGAGGGGAAGCCAATCTATTCCTCAATCTTGTATTTCCTCTGTCATTATAACTCTCATACACACTCACACACTCACGCACACACACACACACACACACACACACACACACACACAGACCTTTGTCTCGGGCCATGGATCACAGTGACCTTGAGGCTGCAGAAAATTTGGACAGCACAACACTGTTGGAGAGTCAAGGGAGGGATGGATGTCGATTGCTTTGCTGGCAGATCTCGGACCCCATTTAAAAGTTCTGAAGAAGTGATCAGTGGTTTGTTACAGAAGGGTGATACCCACACCCACTGCAGGGGGGAGAGATCAGATAGAGAGAGAATCAAAGGCATAAAGAGGAATTTGAGAATAATCATGACTCTCTCCTTCATTTTCTGTTCTCTGTCGCAAATTTTCCCCTCGCCTTCGAAAGAAATACAAAGATAAACTTGTTTTAATCTGCTACGTGACAGCACGCCACTCACTCTCCACGCGTCTCCTTCATAAACAACTCATACACACACTGACACACACAGCCTCCATTGCTGCTTGATCTCTTGTCATATCCCAGAACACCAGACACTTTCACTCCCTTTGGCAATTCATTACATGTTTACGCAACATCAATCTGCAGGCCTGCCCTCTCCCTCCACACATCCAGACACTGCTGCGCTGCTTATTACACCTTCAGGGGAAAAAAATAATGTTTCTATCTTCTGTGTTGCGTTTGTGTGGGTTCCTTCTAGGCTCTCCCGCTTCCAAACACATGAATGGTGACTCTGAATTGCTTCATGCCTGAAGGTGTGAATGTGAGTAAGTGTGTACTGGTGCTGTGATGAGCTGGCAAATTGTCCAGGATGAAACCTGCCTCTAGTTCTGGCACAGGCTCCAGGCCGTCATGCAACACTGAGCTGAATAAAAAGATGGACAAATGGATGAATGAGTGGTAGGCCTTGGCAGTAGATTACTCTCTATAAAGGTATGCTGGATTTTATATGAAAATAACATAATCCAAACTATTTTTATAAAAACTGACATACTTATTATTTATAAGGATTATTTATTTACATAATGAGCTCCATTGCTCTTGACCACAGGTCAAAGGTGTTAGTAAATAATAATAATAAATAATAATAATACATTTAATTTATAATGCAAGTACTCAACCGCTGTGAGATCCCTCTCTATTTCTCTCCATGTTTTACAGACAGCGCAGATAACATCACTTTGGAAAAATGTTTCTGTGTCGGGATCACGTGCATTTTTATTACGGTGTGTTTAAAAATGCATGCGTCATTTTCCTGACGCATTTCAAAGTTCACTGTGTTAATTTGACTCATATCTTCTGCTAGATGGAATTTGATGTCACTGGTGAATTTGATGTCACTGGTGATGTCACTGTGTCTTTATGAGCTGGATGGATTTGCTGACACTGTTATGGATATCTTCCATAATTGTCATTTACAGTGTTTTTCTTTCCTTCATGCATTCATCACACTGCAGTTCATGGCAATTGCTCTGATGTACCTGCTGCTGCAGCTTTCTGTAAAAGTCCGGCGAAATTGGAGGGGTGGTGGGTCCTGAAATGGATTTCCAAGATATGTGGGGTAACCGATTTGAACACTACCAGTTTACTGCAGATTCGGCAAATGACCTCCTCCAAGTTAACTGGCTCTCCTTTTGGATGAGGCTTTAAACCTGAATGTGTCCACAGCAGCACAGTTTGTGTTTGAGGTTGGCCCTAAATGATCCCCAATGTTTGCGATAATACATGTGGATACTGATCGTCTCTAGAGTTTAAAGGTCGTTTAATGGAGCTAATTATCTTGAAGAAGAAGAACCCCAAGCAGATGACATAATAAACAATCAGTAGTCAATCATCAAACACTAGAAAATATAGTGAAATAATGACTGAACTAATGTGTACATTCTTGGTCATCCGGTATTTTTTGAACATTGGAATTGGAGCTGTTTTAACGAATGTGCAAAAAGATTATCTCAAATAATCGTGATCGGAAGATTATTTGATAATTGTGACTTGAGTTTTGATCTGATTGAGGTTATTATTATGTTATTATGCTCTGGAGTTTTTCCAGCAACATCAGATGCCTTATCTGTGTCTGTGGATAACCTGTAGAAGAAAAACAAAACATATTACATATCCTTTTTCTACTAGAGCTACATTTTCAGAATGTTCAGCTACATCTTTGACCTTCATGGGTTCACTTTTTATCATCCTCTCACCGTGTTGCATCATGCATCTCCATGATATGAGTAAACTACTAATGGAGGCAACAGAAGATGTGGAAGGGCGATAATACCCGGACCAAGCAAAGAAAACTTGGATAACGTTGAAACATGTAACAGCCATCATTATCAGGTTTCTTATGTCGTATTTAGACGTCAGTTTCATCGATGAGGCTCCAAACAGTCTGAAAAGGCTAGTTTATATAAAACTTGTGTTGGTTTGATCTTGGAAAAACTTCCTTGAGCACCATGTTTTGTGATGTGCACCTTAATCTGATCTGAATCTGAATCTGAAGTACATAATGTAATCAGATGTTCCAGTGATCGAACATCTACTTATATAAGAGTCTTGCAAAAATTCATATTTTTATTTTTAGGTTAGAGAAAAAGAATGTGAGTTTAGGTCATGTTGAACTCGTCTCTCCTCTAATCACTGCTGGAGGGCGTCTTCGCTCGTCTGTGTGCTCTTCTTAACAGCAGCTTCTTATGTCACAGTTCCTCTCGCTCCCTGCAGGCTAATTGGCCCTAACTCGATCTGAAACGGGAGATAGGTCCACCCATAATGTCTAGCGTTGATGTGTATACGCTGGGGGCTGCTGCTCTACGTTTCAACTTGCTGACTGTGTGTTTGTGCTTGCCTGCGTCTGCGTGTGTGTGTGTGTATTTATGTGTGTGTTGTGCCTGTCTATGTGAGCATGCCAGCATGTCTGCATGGTCTACTGCTAACACACTGTATTTTGGCTGTTCCCAAATGTCACTGTGTGTTGTGCAGGTTGCCTGACAGCATGTTTAAGTTCAGGGAACATGCTACTTTGATGAGAAGCCACCATGTAGTGCAATTGATACAGATTAGTTCCCTCTTAATCCAGAGTATCACAACTGCAAATTTGACGATGTTAAATTATGACTGGAAATGATACATCCAATAAAAACTGTAACCTGGGAGTTGTGTAAGTCTGCCGTGTGGCACAACAGTGCCATAAAAATGACAATGCCAGTTGTTTAGCAAGTTACGGCAACGTAGACCTTCTACTGATCCAAACCCTTACAGTATACATGTCAAAGCCAACCCAGAAGCGCTCCAGAAGGCACTTTTGGGTGCTTTCACACAGACCTTGTTTGGGCTAGACTCTCTGATTCTTAGGTTTTGTGAGCCTAAAAAGTAGGTGTGAACCTCTCTCGGAGCAACTCCTGGATCAAACACAAAACACAAAAAGTAGTTCTCTGATTCTCCAGATCAACATGAAACCATAGTTCAGTCCATTTACAGTGTGAAAGCATTATTTTGTATGTTTCTCTCTTTCACTGATAAAAAAAAGAACGAGAAAAACTTAAGATGGCAAAGTAACATTATTTTGAAAAGAGCTTCGTAAATTAAATGTTATAAAGCGCTGACAATTTTATAATTGAAAAAGGAATTTGCTGAAGCCCAAGGCCTTTTTTTTTGTTGCATATAAGCAACACAAAAGGAAAAAGAAAATAGCCATTTACATTTTACTCATTGTACTTTACCATACTATACATAATCCTCAAATATTTATTATTTTAATCAATTGACATTCTAATCCCCCAATCATTTTTATATTCCAATGACCTTATGTATCGACTCATGTAGACCTACCTTATTTATATAACATTTTTTCTTTAATAGTTCATATTTTACACTCTGGGCTGCATTATAGTTCATATTTTACACTCTTTTTTTTTGTACAAAAACAAACAGCTCTTCTGACATAATTTCCTAACTGTTGGTCTGACTTCAAAAGGGGGGGCCTTGAAATTGGGGACTTTTCAGGGATATACCATTTCTGTTGGGGACAACAGCATAGGTCTAGACTTTCGTAGCATTTTTTCTGGAGTTTAATATTAGGCTCTATATTTGTTATATGGATTTCCCTTCTTTTCAGCAAAGTGTGACATACATGGCATTACCAGTGGACACCTTTTTTCAATATGTGTCTCGTTTTAGAAAGAGCAGCAATATATTTCAATTATTTCTGTTTCATATATTCTATTCTTGGCTTCCAACACAATTTACCTAATATCAGCTGAGAGAGGCTCCAGTTTGTGAAAAGCCAGACAAGATGCCAATCATCATAGGACTGATACTTAATAAGAGACAAATAACCATTCATGATTATATTGACACCTACTGGCAATTCATAGTCAAAATACACCAGTACTGCATGGTTTTGGTCTGTGAGAGGATGCCGGAGTACCCGGAGAGAACCCCCGCAAACACGTGGAGAACAAGGAAACTCCACACAGAAGGGTACGGCAGAGGTGGATTTGAACCCAAAACGGCCAGGCAACAGTACACACTATAACATACAGTCATATACGACACAGTAACATTAGTTCTCTGCATTTGACCAAGCAGTGGGTAGCCCCTGGGGTTGAAATTGGGGTTCAGGGTCTAACTCAGGGACTCTGAAACATGCAGACTCAGGGGTAGTCTGGTGATCAAATCCCTGACCTTCTGATAGCTGGACGGTCGCTCAAACCTCCTGCTTGAGCAACAGCCGCCCTCACGAGAATAGGGTTTTGTCCATATATTTTAATGTAAGCAATCATGACTAAAGTAAAGCAAACTGCAAACTCTGCTTTGCTAAACTGTAGGGAAGTGGAAACCTCCTTTAATATAGCAGTTTGAATAAACAACTGAAGAACCAACATAGCGCCGAGCTCAAGAAGTTTACCAATGCCAGCAGCCGAAATCTACTTCACAATGAAAAATGTCCAGAAACAACCCACTGAGGTTCTTACCCATTATATTGTTGTAGATGATCTGATCATCTTCTCAGCATTCTGAATCCCAGATATCAGGATTCCAGTCATGACTAGAGCACAGATGGTGAAACACAAAAGCTGCTCGGCATGAAAAAGAACATCAGCTGCCTTTTGCACAATATTTAAGACTTGAGGATCAGAATAACATCTGAAGAAGATATAACATGTTTGAAATAAACTTCAGGGAGTACTGAAATGTAATTAGTCATACGTGGTTTTACCAAAGTGGTATCACTGTATACCAACCATTGAGGCCAGTGAGGTCTAGACCTGTTTTTTTTATCAGCGGAGTTAAAAAAACACATGCAAATAGATAAAACAAAAGCATATTAAGAAAAGATCTCCATCATTTTGAAAACACATGTGCAGCAAATAAAGAAAACATCTTCATCATTGTAAAAACACATGTGCAGCAAAAACACTAACACAACACATTAAGAAAAATTATCTTCAAAAGCCACAAGACAACGGAAGTGTTTATGGGGACACATAGAAAGTAACGCACCGCCGGATGTGCATGTGTAATGCTTTATTTAGTGAATAAAATAGATATAATACACAAACATTACTTGATATTTTTATCTGCCGTAAGACCAAATAGCTTTTGTAGCTGACAGTTTTAGATTGGCGTGTAGACGTAAGAGTTTCCTTAAGCAAGTAACATACACCTTGTTTAATGGAGCTGTCCTCTACCCTACATGCTGGGGTCATAATTAGGTTTATTTGTTGTTTTAACGATGTTGATGAACGTTTTTTGCTGAGTCAAATGACTGGACAACCTGGAAATTAAGCAAAGATAACACAGTAGATAAAAATATCATGAAATGTTGTTTATTATTCCTGTTTTATCGACTTGAATCAGGGGGTTCATCGCTTTTAAGTGTCCTACGTTAAGGCTTCCGTTGAGCAGGCTGTTTTTCTTAATGTGTTGTTTTGTGGCTCTTGCAGCACTCATGATTGTAAAATTAATGAAAATCTTTTCTATATTTGCTTCTATTTTGTCTTTTTACATTGTGTCTCGGAAACAAACCAAAGATCTATTATTATTTAATTTTTTGCCCTCCAAATATCTTAAAAATGCCCATATATAGATCAGCCAAATCTAAGGTTTTGCAGGGGGGTATGCAGCCGAATCCCCTCAAGCAAGCTTAGCTTTTGGACTTGGCTAGAACCAAACGCTGTAAAGTCTTCCAGTTTGTCTACATCTGAAACACAGTACTAACCTCTGACCTTTGAAACACACTAATTGTTGTCACCCCTTTGTCTTTGATGGTCAGCGCACTCAAGAAGAAGATTTAGGATCCAAATTAAGACCCAAGTCCATAACCTGGTTTGTCCTCTAGCATACACTTATCCATTAGAACCTAGGCTCTGTTTTAGTTCTTTACAGAATGTCTTCATCTTCTTCTTCATAAACTCCTCACAGTTCCCCCAGAAGTTGGTATGATAGTAATGGGAGCTGCTTCATGAATCATTAAGCACATTTTTCTACAATAGAGTGCGATTTGGCTAAATGGATGAAGACGATGAAAGCTTTTTCATCTTATCTGTATTATTTAACGAGGACGGGTCGGACGATGGATGGTCAGGATGGGAGCATGTGATGCTAAATTCATTATCCTCACTCATTCCTCTGTGTCTCTCTCGCTCCTCTTTCATAAATTCATTTATCTTGTTTTTGGTTGTCTTCTATTCTTTATGCCTCCCTTCTATCTTCATCGGCTATCTCTGTCTCTGTCTCCCTCAGAGGGTATTTTATTTTATTATTAGCTAATCAGCCTTCTGACAGAAATTAAATTATTGGATTAATGTTTTTTTTTATTTCTGAGAGCTTTGGGCACACTTCCATAACACTTAAGCATAAATTAGTTATAAATGAAATTAGTTACCACTGTGGAGGTTTATTGTTAATTTAGATCCTTCATGCAACAAAGAAAGGGACCTAATTTAATTACGCGTGCTGCAACAGCAAGTCAGTGGTCGTTCTGAGGTGCAGGGACTCTGTGATAATCGCCACCTGCTATTTTTGTTTGATCCAACCCAGATGATCCAGGTCTGAACACCAATAAGGACAGATGTTAGTCTCCGCAAGAGATTCCCTTCACGTAGTGAATCCTTATCAGCAAAACAGTTAATCATCATAGTTTTTGTTAACAGAATTAACCATAGCCCTTCATGACCTTTAAACCAAAATGTTTCCACACACTGGATTTTGGTATGAACCTGAAGTCTGTCTTCGCCGCTTTGATATACAAATGCATGAATTCTGGTACACAAATAGAAGTCACTGAGTGTTAGTTATATTTTCCGAAAGTACAGGTTTTTTTAGACTATAATGTAATTCTTTCACCAACACATCATGCCAATGTTTGATTTGATGCTATGACATACAGTATAAGAACACTACTATGATCAGACGTCTCCATTAACAGGCAGAAGTAACAGCAGACCTATCTGATGTATAGATGTGTGTATTGTGGAATAAAGCACATGCATACACATACACATACACACACACCTGCTGTCCTTCATTTAATGAAGATGAACATTGTGGACAGTTGTGCATTTATCAACATCTGGGTCTGCTGCCTGCAAGGGGTTTAATAAACTGAAGGAAAGGATTGATATTCATTATAAAGCATATTATTATCAAATTCACTTACATATCAACACTGAATGATTTAACAACTTTCTTTCTTTGACTAGAATACGTTATTTATACCTTCGTCAATTGTATGGTTTTTGGTTGTTTGGCTATTTGGATGGATTGTCTTTTGACTAGTTAGTTGGGTAATTGTTTTGTTGGTTGGTTGGATGGTCGGTTCGCTGGTTGGTCGGTTACGTAGTTGTTTGTTGGGTGGTTGGTTGGGCAGTTAGTTGATTTGTCGGTTGGCTCATTGGTTGGTTGGTTTGTTGATTGGCTGGCTGGTTGGGTAGTTGGCTGGTTGGTGGGTTAGTGGTTTAGTTGGTTGGCTAGTTGGCTAGTTGGACAGTTTGTCGGTGATATCAGTCCAATCAATATGAGAATGGAACAAAAAATATTTCCGACACCACTGTTTGTTTTTTCTCTTAAACTCTCACAGCAGCCTTCAGACCAGATAAACCTTAATTAGAAATTAGAATTAAACAGGAGGATGAATGGATGAAGACCCAGTCTTCAGACCTGGGTAGAGCTTCCTAGGGATGTGCGATATGTAACACATGAAGGAGTTCTACTTTTGGATGTCCCCTAGAAAATATGGAGATTTCTCTACCAGATGACCACCTCATTTATGAAGATATATTCATAAATGAGATGGTCATCGATGAAACCAGAAAACTGGGAAAAATTTCAACAACAATGCAAAAAAACTATATCAATATATATTGATATAAATATATATATATATATATTTTTTTTGCAATCAAACTATAGACGTGTAAATCTAAAAACTAGATATTGGACATTTTGTTCTGAGCATGAGCTGAACTGGGACTGGATCATCCCTTGGAGGGCATGAATTTGCTCAGTAATCAGTTTGGTAAACTTCCAAAAAGAGGTTAATGTAGATTGGATATAAGATTGCAAATTGTGTCTTAATTGAGATATCAAGGGCTCCAATAAATGAGGATTTTCTTTTTCCGGGGACCTTAAATACCCACACAATTCATAGCATAGAAACTTGGCACAGGTCTGTGTGCAGATGTCCTCTGAAAAGCTTTATCCAGAGGAAACTGTATTTATGGTATTGCCAGAACAGAATGATGCACATTACCACCTCTTCCTCTGCTCGCGGGGAAGAACTGGACAGATGTTGTTATGATGTGAAAATCGTTTCAGAGAATGCTGCATGATTTTCCAATTGGCTGAAATATTTTTCCGGAACACAAAGTTGTTCCAAATGTGGTGAAGACTATATTACATTAGTCGGAAGGGGAGTGAAATCAACTTCCACAAATTGAAAGTGATAGAAGAAATGGGTACGGCCCGTTGATGGAGCCACAGTAGTTCACTGGTATTAAGCTTCCTCATTAGGCCATCTACACATGCATAATGCGGGTGGGGATGAGATCTTGATCAGATTATTGAGTGAATGAGAAAAAGAGGAGCAAAAGAGATGTGTGACCATTAATGGCAATGTCAATCAGTGAGTCTGCAAGATATTAGTCGAAATGTTTAGAAGCATATACTCTGCATCAAGGTAGCAGAACTGCTTCACATGAAGTTGGTTACAGGTTCAAATCCTTTGTCACATCTCCATGTTAGTGTTCCCTCTGGTACTTTCCTCCCCCAATCCATAAACATGTAATAAGATGACTAAATAGGCCATAAGTGTGAATGTGTGTGAATAGTTTGTTTTTCTCTCTGCCCTGCCCCTGTGATGAACAAACATCTTGTCCAACGTCATCTGAAAGGGGCTCCAACGACCCTGAACAGAATAGACAGATACATAAAATGCATGGATGGACACGCTTCAACCCTGTAGTAGGTCTGGTACATGCATGATCACACATCTACAATGTAATACCAGGTTCACTCTACACCATTGTAGCATGATTTTAACAAGATGTTCAAGTTTGACATCAGCAAAGTGTTATCTGGCACACATCAAAACACCGGTGGGAAAACTTAGTACGTCAGAATCTCTCCCAACCTGTTCTGAAGTTGTCCACTGGGATGAAAGAGTGAACACAAACAGGGTGGCAAGTAGACTCAATGATGTCACTCATGCTTGGTGGAACAACAATAAAGAAGAAAGGCTTGTTGAAATGTTGCAGTAATAACCTTCAAGTTGACTTTGATGGGCAGAGGGCGTCCACTTCCCATCATCTGGGGAACAGGTCCACATTAATCTTTTTTATTTTTTTCAAATGCTTAGGGTCTAAACTGCATTGCTGCCAGTTTTCTAACCAAGACATGGCAAGAATGCAATGCGCTAAGATCACCTAATTAGACAACTGAGTTTTTAACAACCATTGTGGAAGGCAAAACCATTGTATAATCTGAACCTGGTATCAGAGCTCAAGGAGAGAGGGAGTAAATGTGACTTCCAATAAGTGGGAAACCTGAGCCTGGGAGAATGCTTAACCACTCTACTAAGATAGGGATGTATGAGAGAGAAGTGTTCTAAAGTACTTGAACCACACACTTGAATACACTTGAATGGATCTTGATGTAAGTTCGGCAGCAAAAGCTCATTTCACACAAAAATTCATGTTCAGGAATCGTAGCAAAACTGTAGTGGCCCTACTCGGACCTATGGGTCAGTCCGTATCCAAAGATGTCCAAAGACATGTCTTGAAATGTTATCTCTGCCACTTGTAAATAATTGGAACTCTTTTGAACATAGTTTTTGTCCAAATATACATTACCTGTCTTCTGTTAAAGAAGACCAAAAACATAGGAAAATGTCTTCTGTCTTCTAATGACAGACGACATTACCTGTCTTCTGTTAAAGAGGACAGAAGACAGGTAATGTCCTCTGTCATTAGAAGACAGAAGACATTTTCCTATGTTTTTGGATGTACAAGATGTGCTTGAACAAAGATTTGCTTAGATTTGCTGTGTCTTTGCTCAAATCTATACACTAATCAGTCAGAATATTATCACCACTGACAGGTAAAGTCAGTATAACACTAATTTGTTGGTTTTAATGTTTTGACTGATAGATGGAGCTTAATAAGGACAGTTTGTAAAATGTGTATCGATCTTACTGAAGAAGAACATTTATATAGAAGTTGGACATATTTGGACCTGTATTAGAGAAGTCCTCTATCGGATGTTCTTTAAAGAATGAAACAAGCTTCCATTTGGGAGGTAAATCCAAAATACATATCAAGAGACATTAAGTGACAGTGTCCTCATCTATCTGACTCTGCTGTGAATTTGAAATAAAGTGTGAAATTCACCCGCTGCACCTCTACAGTTGAGCGAGAGCTTCAACATGACACGGTTACCTGAGTGATCAGTCAGGACTAGAATACACATCAGATGTGAATAATTCAGCAGGCGAGCCACAAATAGATTTACTGTAGTGGCAGCAGACGCCAGGCTTTTGATCCACTCTGAAGAATAAACGGCTGTTGAAACTTCCTGGTTGTTGCATCAGACATCCTACGGCATTACATATTAGCAGCACTGTCGAGCGGGGGTCATCTCACCAGAATACACCAGATCAACTCCTGAGGGGCTGTCAATGGTTCGTTTCAAATACCTACTCAAAGTAATATATACTGAACCTTTGATTATTCTCAAAGTTATCCATACACATTTATTCCCAGCGCAGTCACAGGCAGTAAAGTCAGTTGCTCCTGAATGGACACTAGGAGATAAACCACTTCCTGTCATACTTTGCTAAGATTATGCGTAGCGCCAGTCCAAATCGCAAAGATGCCACAACAAATAAATAATTAATCTCGTGGCCAATCATTTTGTTAATTACTCCCGTGGGTGGAAACTGAATGCTATTTTCCCTCTGACACAGGAAACAAGGTGTGCCAGATAGAAAACCTGGTGTTTCAAATTTAGCCACGGGACACTCATCAGTCACAGTGTTCAGATCCCTGACCAGTGCCAGCCTGATAAGGAACCACTCCCTTGACCTTCATTTGCATTCAGGCTTCTAAGCTTCCCTTTTGTGTGTGTGTGTGTGTGTGTGTGTGTGTGTCCCTGGAGCTGTAAGAGGTGAGAGGTTACTGTGGCTACAGCTACATCATACATGAATTTATTCATTGTTAGGGTTGTCATGCCCGGGAGACTTTTCCGAATGAGGCCAGGTCCTCTGCATTCTACAGATACATCACCCTCCCGTTCGAAGGAAATGTGATTGATGGTGGTCGACCCCCTGAATTCGGCTACTAATGATGGTTACCTCAACTTCAAAGGACTGAAGTTGGTGTGTAGGAAGTAACCCTCCAATGTCAAGCTGTGCTGAAGTAATTTGATGAACATCAACAAAGAAGAGTTGGTATTTTGTTTTCCTAATCGTTCTTAGTCTTAGTCGTGTGTCAAATCTACATATTATTTTTTATCATATTCAGTGCTGTGATCCAGTTCAGTTCTCCTTCTCGGTGTGAAGAGGTGAGAGGTTACTGTGGCTACAGCTACATCATACATGAATTTATTCATTGTTAGGGTTGTCATGCCCGGGAGACTTTTCCATTCGTTCGTGTTCGTACCAAGGTTCGCCTTTTTTCACATTGCATACATTTGATCCGGTTTCTAACTAACTCACTTAGTTATTTTAGCTCAGTCTCTTTTACACCTAGAAAGGGAGAACTAATTAAATTGAATAAACACAAAACAGTCATGGCTAAAAGTAGTCGTTATTTAAGAAAGAGGTATAAGTACAAGTTTGTCCATAATCATTCTCCGTTATATCAAAGATCCCCAGATGTTTCCCATGGTGCATAAATTGTCCATTTTCTACATTTCTTGCCCAATATATTTTCTCCCTATCTGATTTTTTCCATAAAATATTTGTCTCCCATTACTGGTGAACAGGAGTATCTTGGCCAAATATTGATCATCATGCACAACACAATCCTCTATGTTACCAAGTTACATAACTTTTGATTTTTAGGTATTTCATACCTATACCCAGTTTCTGGAATCATGACATGTATATTTTCCCAGCATGAGTGTAGTTTATGACATTCCCAGAAAATGTGAGTGGTTTGCTTCTTCGTTTCCACGTTTTCGCCAGCATGATTGTTGTGAACAAATTTATTTACTCTTTGCTTAGTTGGAATGAAATAACGGATGAGGTTTTTCCATCCATAATCCCTCCATATTTTGGAGTTTGTAGTAGTGTGTTTTGTTTCACACATGCTGACCTGTTATTCTGCTGTTATTTAAATTTTTAGTCCATTTCAATTGATTTTAAATTAATGAACAGATTCAAGGTTGTTGCTACTAGATTATTTTCAATGTGTCATCACTACCAGCACCACCATCTTAAAACATGATCCTGCAGAATGCTCTGGCGTGTTATCTGTCGCGCCGGGTGCATTGATGAATGCACCTTATAGTGAAACACTCTTACTGGCGAGCTTGCTTGGCGAGTACCCAGGTTACCTTTCCCGGTCCATAACAATTATGCGCTCGTGAAAGTTCAGTCAGGAAAACTTGCATACTTCGGTCCCAGTCATTTCTCATACATTTCTATTATTCACACCTTTCACACAATTACCCGCTTCACTGTTTGAGGTTCGATTGATATAATCAGCCGACCAAATTTATCTAATATCACGGTCACACACCTTCATCCTTCGCCTATTACCATCAGCTGCTTTCTTTTTACAGGATTCTCTCCATTCATTCCTTCGTACTGCTGGTAGGGACTCAATCCACCTCCCCATCTCCAACCAAGTCTTACCAATCCATCATTCAACAGCCTCATCAGAGCCATCAGCCACCATAGCTGCCTTTATTCGGACTCCAGTGGGTGATATACCTGCTCTTACATAGCTCCATACAGATGTGACATGCCTAATCGTCCTCAACCAGGACCAATCAAAACCACAACAAACAAGTTGTAAACCAATTGTAAACCGTTTATTTTCAGCGCAACATCAGCGCACCTGATAGTTTGTTTTTTTTCACTTTAAAGTACAAGATTAAATCCCTGAACCCAAAAAGATGTCAGATATCTCCAGCAGGATCTTAGACTCTAGACTCAATATGGCTGCTGACCTGCATTTGCATCATTCCTGTTCACTTTGTGAAATTCACTATTTAGTCCCAACAGCATCTCATTATGCATCTGCAGGCTCCAGTGAAGGCCCAACATGTTTGTTCATTCAATCATTCATTTATTATCCGTAAACTCTTGTCCTGTTCAGGGTCGCGGTGGCTGGAGCCTATCCTAGCTGGCATTGAGCGTGAGGCGGGGTACACCCAGGGCGAGTTGCCAGTTTGTCACATGGCTGACAAAGAGACTGAAAATCACTCAGTCTCACATTCAATCTTATGGGCATTTTTGGTCACCAATACAACAATATTGCATCACATTCCAAAATCTTTATGCGCAATAGCTTCAGGGTTTGATGTGGCTGGCCCCTTAGAGACAAAATCAAGCTATGTTGTGCTGCTGTAATAAACATTTCAATCAAGAGCTGTCTCCCTGAAATACTGTAAGTATCTCAGACAAAACACAATGTATATTGGGTACACTAAAAAGTGATGAGCTCATGGTTTATGACTCTATCTGAAAGTTCTGGTTAAGTAAAAATCAGATAAGGATGATGAAACTTTTTATTTCTGTCATAGTTGGAGTTTTCCATCATTTTCATTAATAATATAATGAAAATAAAGTAATTGATTGTCATTAATAATCATTTAGATTATTGACATTAATTGGATCTAATATCCTGTCTTCTAATTTGATCCTGTTACCGAGTCTTATTCAGCAGTCAGATGTGGCGAACAATATAGAAATTGTTGGACGCTTTTACGCTATTTTAGGCATCAGTACTGGATCTACAGCCCATCATGATACTCCATAGCCTGCCCATATTATATTCTCTGTGACCTTTAAGTGGGCCAACAGTAAATCCCACGAGGGATTAAATCATTGGCCTGACTGCTCTATATGGCATGGTGGTTTACTCACTCACAGTTTGCCTGTGGGCATCCATCATGCTGATCATAATAGTGGGATATTGGGAAAAAAATAGATGCTTAGTGTAGTAGTCAGAAACTCTTCGGCACCTAGACCCTAAAAGGAGATTGTAATTGAAGGACATCTGTCCAACTGAGGGAATCTGAGTACACAACATTATCCGAGATTCCTTTACTTTCACTTCAACGTCCTACTCAGGTCTGGACTTGAGGCGTTTGAGACTGATAGCTGATTTGCGTCACGTCATGCTAATTTTTCACTCATGTAGAGAAGCCACTCGCAGCTTTGCATTGACCTTGTATGAAATTGCGACGCCTATTGTTCGGTGTAAATGCATCATAACGAGCCATTTCATCAAACTGTTGTGAAACAACAGAAAGTTGAGGTGGACATTCATCGTTATCTTTCCCAAATGTCCACCAGGTAGATTGAGGAATAGTTTTGCCAATCATCTATGCTGCAGTCAGTACCGGATTATCTGTTTGTTATTTTGAGGTTTTGAACGTAGCCCGTCTAAAATTAGTAGATGCAGAACAGCTACAAAATCCACAAGCATCACAGAACATTTTCACAGTGTGTCACGTCAATATGAAACTTTCCTGTCAATGTTTTGCCACAGTGAGCTTCAAGGTTGTCTAATCTCTTCCTTTGTTGCCAGCTATCATATCAGCTTCTGTCCAGTGTCTAAATGTGTTAATGATTGCTGGGTTTATGCGGCGTAACGGATACTGAGTGCTGCCAGACACAATGGAAGGTAAGAGTGTCAGGTACGGGTCTGTGGTGGACGGATCCGAGGATGTCATGTTGTCCAAACATTTCAGCATTCAGCTCAGGGCTGGTGGGTGCAGCTGTTGTCGGGTCTGGCCTTGTCTTTTGTCATGGTGCTCCTCAGCCGCCACTTACATGTTCCTCATCACCATAGCAACTGTGGTTTTCCCTACCTCATCTCTCGGTGAGGGCCATGGCGCTGAAGATGTTGATAATGCTGACGGGAATCAGTGAATGGAGCAGATGAGTTTGTCAGAATGAGAGATCCCCCGTTCAGATGTCGCATTAAAGCCCCTTCCTATGAAAGCAATTACACCTCTACAGACCGGATCCTCGATGTTATTATAATGCAAATAAATGATGCTCACGTTATCAATAGTCTCAGCAATTTAAATGAACCATACTGTCCTCCTCAATAAAAAATTTAAATAAAAAAAAAAATTAAACTGCTTTAGGTTTGTTTTCCTGCACCAACAAAAATAGGAGGAAATTATATATACAGTATGATTTCCATGTTGGAGGATCTTGGGCCAAGGAAGAGTTTTTTTTTTCTTCTCCAAACTAACGCTTAAGAACAACGACTTATGAACGTGAAGGAGAGAGAAGGGGAAAGCAAGTGTGTGTGCTTTGCAAAGCGTCACATCTCAGCATTCACAGAACTGCTGTTTTTTAAGCCACAGTTTTGTCTTGAGTCTAAAAACCTTAAAAACTTTCTGTGGGTTTTCAGTCTCCACTAACTGCTCCCCTAATAGTGACTCTTTCGGGGTTATATTTTAAAATCATTTGACTGACTGGTTCTGAGGCAAAGCCATTTATGTATTTCAAAATGAAATTTACGAATGAGAACTTAATAAAATACAAAAATCCTAGTAAATTGTACGTTTTAAGAATTTCTGAGACTTCTGATCTAATATTCCCAAAGCTTGTTTGAATATTGATGATATTAGTCTCATTGCTGACTGGGTAGTCGAACCACAGACAGTGACGCAATATGAAACATGTGACAGAACCTTAGTGTGCATTTACAGTTGGGTTGTTTGTATGGGTAAACAAGATCTAATGAGCCAAAAACAGTTAAAAATAGTCTCTTAAACCGTCAAGAGGGATTTTAATTGGGAATCCAACACAACAGCAAGATATTTGGACTCATTTACTTGAACAATTTCCTTCCTTCAAATTCCTCCAGTCAATAATTATTGTAAAGATATTGCATATGAGAATAATGAGAAGCACGTGGAAAACGTTTTGCATGATTAGGCAAGAGTTAGTTACTTTCAAACCACTTTGTAAATAAAAGTCACTTTATTTTTCTCACGGAATCTAGTTTAAAGTTAGAGGTTATGGACAAACTAAATACAACACACAGAATCATGTGGAAGACAGGTCGGCTGACAGCCAGCAGTGTTTGTAGCTGTGAATCCAGACCAAGGGTCTAATTAATAAATGTAGCAAACTCAAAAAAAGAGACGTATGCAGCTTTCAATGCAAACATGTGGGACATATAAAAATTGAACTTGATGGCAGCATGCTGTCCTCCACAACAACTCTGAGCCACACGTACTCACAGCAACTGGGGAAATGGGGAAACTATGACTCAAATGGTAGAAGGAAATGAGAAAAACAAAGCCAATTAAACAGGTGTTTGAGTGATCTTCCATGGAGAATAAATACAGACAGATCACTGATCTCTGATACTGCAAACAAACTCCAAGATGTTTCTTTGTTTGTTTTCAATGTTATTGAAATCCATTCTCAAAAATAAAGCCAACTGTAGAAGAAATGAGGACAACATTGATACTGTTTCTGATAATGTCACACAGTTGAATTGGTGCTTTTGGAGGATGTGGAGAATGGAAGAAGCAACTCTTTGGTAATTTTATTGCTTGAGCTGATTGCACCCCTTTGTCCTAAAAAGTGTATGTGACTCTACTGTAGCAGGGTGAGGGCGGATGAGGGCGGGTGAGGGGCACCCTGTTCCCCTGCATCACCACTGGCCCCGCTGGAACACACAGCAACAAGTAATACATCAGCAATATGAATTGAGTCGAAATGTTTTTTTTAATGGGCGTCTTAGTTTTAGTACATTAATGTGTTTATGTATTCGCTCAACACAACTTGAACGTGTGTCTTTCACGTCATCAGTGTCCACCGCCATCACTCCACTCACGAGGAGCGCCTACTTGTCAAAAGACCACCTGTTACACATCTGCTTCCGGTGTGGAGCGCTTTGTTTGTTTTTCATCCAACAGGGTCTGGTTTTGTTGGACTTTTTATTTAAATTTAGTCAACATCTGAAAATTAGCGAAACTTTGAAAGTGTGCCTGTCAGTCCCACCATCAGCAGATCCTATGCATAGTTTATTAAAGAAGTTCCGACTCACCCTAACGGCCCAACTTTGCCAATCCGGCTTCTAAAGGGAGAAGCCTGATTGGTGAAGCCCTAAGAAACTTTCACATAGAAGGCTCTAGATGGGATTGTTGGTTCTCAGCTGTTCCTTGGTTTACTTTTCTGGTAGGGAAATCAGTGCAAACTCAACAGTGGTGTGAAAAGGGAAGTTAGCGAGGTGGCAAGACAGTGGCGACCTTTTGTCAGCATGTTTATTGTGTGACCCAAAACAGAATGATTTAAAAAGCAGTTAGTTGCAGTTGGCAGCAACTGAAAATCCTTCCAAGCAGGGATTACGGGGTCCCTGCTTAGATGAGCAACCACCGAACCAACAGAAAATGTGATGAATGTTCTCACCATGTTACTGGATCATTCTTAGAGAGCTCTGCTTGACACATCTGTAAAATATTTCTCCAGTGGAATCACTGTTCCTGTCTCATAAAAAAGAAAAAAGTGAACACTCTCCATCCTGCTGTCACCATCAGTACCTGACTTCCTTACACCCCTTCCCTGGGCTTCATGGTTGCTATACTTCCTGTTTGTAGTCATGACCTCTGCTTTTCATATTGGGTTAATAATAATAATAATAATAATAATAATAATAATACATTTCATTTATAACGCACTTTACATTTGGATCAAATCTCAAAGTGCTACAAGGTAAAAGCAGATAAAAGCATCAATAAAAAATATAATAATAATTTTCTGAAAATATGACCGAAAAGCAGCAATTTTAATTAAAAGTCATAGGTTCTGCTAAAAAAGATAGTTTTAAGTCCTTTTTTAAGTGTCTCCGTCGTCTGTGGAGCCCTCAGATGGTCAGGGAGGGCATTCCACAGACGAGATGCAGCAGAACAGAAGGCCCGATCACCCATGGTGCTGAGCTTAGTCCGGGGAAAGAGGAGGCGGAATGAGTGGGTAGAACGGAGGGATCGTGTTGAGTTCAGTGAGGTGAGTAGTTCTTTTAGGTAGGGGGGTGCGTTGCCATGGTTGCACTGGTGAGTGAGGAGGGAGATCTTATAATCAATCCTGGTGGAGATGGGAAGCCAATGAAGGGAATGAAGAACGGGGGTGATGTGTTCGTGTTTACGAACTCTCATCAGGAT